>QJNY01000831.1:0-22212 GCA_004155945.1 Monosporascus sp. mg162
AAAAAAAAAAAAAAAAAAAAAAAAAAAAAAAAAAAAATTAAATAAATAAAGCGATCGCCCGTTTCCAGCGATTACGGCATCAGTAAAAATTCCTTCAGTCCAAAGGTATTAAAATAATAAATCGTAAGCTTCAGTTTTTAAACGAACTGGAAAAGCAAAAAAGGTTAAAACGCGAAACGGCTTTACGAGCCGCACAAATTACACGAACCACAGACTTTTCGGTATAACCTAAGGTTAAAAATATTAATTAGCCGTTATTAAGTAACGCGGATTAAAATACCTTTAACCCTGGCGCTTTCGGCGTTGCTGGTGAAAATTCTTCAAAAAACGCTGGGCATTCGTAAAGTTTTTCGCAGGTTCCCAGGTATTTTCGGAATCTAGGTAATCTTTCCACTTAACTAGGTACTAGGTAAATCCCTTTTCTTTACGTATATCCAGTACTTTTTCTGCCTCGTAAATTGGTATACCCTCTATAATTTCTTCGTCTTGATTTTATCCTGTATTAACTTTAATCGTATCGGCTGTTAATTTTAATAAGGAGATATAAAAAACTGGATAAAGCTTAACCCTCGGCGGTAGCTCCAATTTATAGTTATTCTCTAAGATTTTCTTAACGATCTTATATAGGCCGATATATTTAAAATTAAGTTTTTTGTTTAACTTTTTAGTTTAGATATTTTTGATAACTAAGTAAACCATCTCCCTTTCCGAAAAGGTTAATCCTTTTAACTTTTTTTAGTTGTAATATTTATTCATTTGGTTGCGTACGAAATTAAGCTTTGATTTCATTTCTACGTACAGCTATTTTAGTTATTTTGAAATAAAAATTGCTTTAACGTTAACTGGTCCATCCTTATATAAATTTCGATAAATTTCAAGTATAAATCCAAAATTAACAGTTGCTAGCGTCGTTTTAATACTTTCGTAATAGCTAATATTATAAGCTAACTATACAACTAATAACTTCTCGACCCAGTTATTTTATTCGTAGTTGATATAATATCGTAAATACGTTTTTAACGTTTGGTTAATTTTTTCTATTTATTCGTCTGTTTAGGGTCTAAATGCGCTGGATAATTTGTAATTTAATCCAAGTTAAGCTATTAATCCTTGCCAGAATTTCGAAGTAAAGGTGGTACCTTTATCCGAAACAATTTCCGTTAAAAGTTTATAAATACCTAAAATATATTTAAGGAAAATGTATGCTAATTATTTTGCATCGGTATCTTTATTATAAGGTAGGAAATATAAGAATTTCGTAAATCGATTAACGATTACGAAAATGCTGTCGTAATGTACTTCTGTAGTTAAATCTTTTAACAAAAAAAAATTTAATAATAAAGTCGAATATAATCGAATCCCATAATCGTTCAGCAACTAATAAAGGTTATAATTCTCCGTAAGGTTTATGTCGTCGTACCTTTACTTTAGCACAAATATCGCATTGCCGTATTACCCTTTATACTATGGTTTTCATTTTAGGAAAATAATATGTCCGTTATAAACGTTTTAAGGTTTTGTAAATCCTTAGGTATCCATGTACCGGATGTTCGTATATATCCCGTATCAGATCCTTTTATAAGTTCTCGGGTACTTATATTTTATTTATTTGGTACTTTGCTAATTAATTAGCATTATATTATTAAATGCGTTAATATATATTAACTGGTATCGCTCGTATCGCAACAATTCGTCGCTGTTTTAGATATCCTTCGGATATAATATCGAAGATTGTTTGTTATACCTTAACTTTAGATTCTTCCAGGTTAGGTCGTTTGCTAAATACGTTTGCTTTGCCATTTTCTAATCTTTTTCGATAGATAATAACGTAATCGAATTTAAAAAAGCTTTTTACATAACGCAACTGTTTTCCGATAAATTCTTACGTCGTAAAGAAATGGGTAATGTTCTTATAATCCGTATATACCTTAATTTAGTATATATTGCTTTTAAGGTAATGCTTAAATTCCTTAAAGGCGTTAACGATAGCTAGGAATTTTTTATCGTAAATAAGGTAATTTAATTCGGCTTTATATAACTTATAAAAATAAAACGTAATCGGGTAAAGTTTTTTTTAATCGTTTCGATATCTAATTACAGCTTTTAAGGTATAATCCGAAATATCGGTTTTTAATTTAACTGGTCGCTTTAAATTATATATAATCAGTACTGGTTTACTGATAAAAGCGTTTTTGATTTACTGGAAAGCTATTTTCTTTTTTGAAATCCATTTAAATAATTTATCTTTTTTAGTAAGTTCCGTTAATAATATAACTATTTTGCTAAAATTGCGTATAAATCGTCGGTAATAATTAGCAAATCCAAAAAATACTTATATTTCTTTAATATTAATAGGTTATACTTAATCTTTAACTGCTAATAACTTTTTGGAGTTTATACGAATTTATCCTGGCGTAATAATATATTCTAGGAATTCAATTTTTTGCTAGTAAAAATGGCTCTTTTCAGTATTAACCAAAAGTTTGGCATTTTATAACGCCTGTAAAATCTGATAAATATATTCTTCGTGCTTTTTTTCCGTTTCCGAATAAATAAGAATGTCGTCGATGTAACAGATAACAAAAATATCCAAATATTTTTTTAATATATAATTTATTATTCGTTAGAAGGTTATTGGTACGTTAATTAATTTTATAGGAATAACTAAGTATTCGTATAAACCGTATTTCGTTTTAAAAGCTGTTTTCTATTCGTATTTTTCCTTAATCCGAATTATGTTATAACCATTTCGAAAATCGATAGCTGTAAACCATTTTGCTCCGTATAAACGATCTTTTATTTTAATAATTAGTAATAATGGCGTTCTGTCCTTAACGGTAATGTCGTTAAGTTGTCGATAATCCACTATTAATCGAAGTTTTCCCCCTTTTTTCGGTACGAAAAACATAAAGTATCCGGCTGGTAATTTAGAACGTCGAATTTATCCTTTTCGAAGTTTATTTTCGAAGTAATCGCGGAATACGTATAGTTTTACATAATTCAGGTTATATATCGGATAAAAGGCGGTATTTTTGCCATTTTTAAAAATTATTTCATAATCCTATTCGTTATACTTTAATAATTTAAGATTAAGTTTTTTACCAAATAACTTGTCGTACTTATAATACTATAAAAGTACATTAGCTATTTATTTTAATAACTTTTCGGGCGGTCGTTTTAAATCGTTATTTATTTACTTAAATTTTGTTCTAAGGTTAACGATAATACGTTATACTTTTCGATTATATCTTTTTTTTGGATATGCCGTATTGCTTTTGGTAATAAAGTTTTTGCCGTTTCCTTATGCTTATACTTATTTACTTTATCGATCGACTATTAAAGTCTTTCGTCGTTTAGCTTATCGTTAAAAAATAAATCGTAATCTATCTTGCAAATTTTTCAATTAATAATTAGGTTATATTATTTTAACCAGAACAAACCTAAAATCAAATCGAAATCCTCGATGGTAATAACGTCGAAATTAATAATTTATATTTTTTTTTCGACAAAGGTTTTAAAATAATTAATTTCGTATCGAACTTATTTATCGTCGTAATTAAAGGTTTAACCTTCGGCGTTTTCGACTTCGTAAAGGTATTTTTTATCCTTTTATAGTAGCTGTAATTCGTTAATTATTTTTAAAACGATATAATTATCTTTTGTTACGCCGTAATTTATAAATACGGTATATCGCTTATTTTTGATTCGTACTTATACCGTTATAAGTTTTTTTCGTACTATTCGCATTATATTTAAAGCCCTTTGAAGGTATTACTGTCCACCTTTATTTCTTCTACCAACTTGGGGCCCTATTATAGGTAGCTTAAATCTTTTGGGCTGTTTTCGAATTGTTAAATTCTTTCTCCAAACCTTTTATTCTCGTCTTGGATCCATTTTAACTGCTGCTTTTGTCGGCGTAATGTTGCTGTCAAGTATTTCACTTGGTTTTAAAACGTTTCTTTAGTAATATATTTTAGCTTTAAAGTTTTCTAATTTAAAAAGAAACGAATTTCCTCCTATATAGCCGATCGCTTTTTTGGATCCTCCTTAAAGGCTAGCTAAATCTGTAAATCGGTAATTATTTTTTGGTAATACTTTTCCATTATTTTTTTAAATTAATTCCTTTTACGTTTAATAATCGTATTATTCGTAATAGCATTAAGGTTTATATGCAAGGTAATATTTTCCTTCTAGCTAGCTTTTGGTAATTGCCACCTTGTCGATTTTTTCTATCGTTACGGCTTTTTATATATGGCGATATTATCTTTAATCCTTAAAATTACTTCCAGTTCGATTTTTAAAATCGAAACCTTATCGTTATATACGCATAATTCGTCGTACGATATATTTTTTCTCATCCTTATATACCTCGTACTGCGGTCGTCAACAACTAACCGCGTAAAGCTTTCCGTACCGATTAGGTTCTTCTAAGTACAGGTTTTCGTTTTATTTTCGGTATTCCTTTAACTATGCGTTAAGCATTAACTGGTTATTTTTCTGTTGCCGTTTCTGCTATATACGGGTAAGTGGCTTATCGTCGTTTAGCTTTTTTTATCTCTCGTATTCCTATAGCCACTAAGTAATAGTAAGTCCAGTAAATTTAGCTTTTTTGGCCCTTTTAGCTTTTACTTAGGCTAGCTTTTTTGCTTTTTTTATTCCTTATCGTACTTTAGGTAAAAGGTTGCCGTTATTTTTGGCGTAAATTATATTAATCGTCTTTCGGTCGCCAAGTTCCTTTTTATATTGGTTTTCAGGAATTAAAACCTAATGTACCTTTTTCGGGCTTTTACATTTTCGCGTAATATATCCGGGCTTACCGTAATTATAATAAGTAACGGATTTTTTATCTTTCGACTAAATAGCCCTTAATTTTATAAATCCTGGTTAAGTTTTATAAAAGGTAAAAAGCGTAAAACGCTTTTAACCTTAGTTAACTCCTTAAAATTTGGATCGTAAGGCGAATTATTTACGTCGTTTTTATCGTCGTTTAAATTATCGATTGTCGATCTTTACAGCTTTAACAATATATTTATCGAATACGTTAGGTCGTTCGATTTTGATAATTTCGTCCTTAATATCGTCCTTTAATTCCTTATAAAAAACGTCGATCAGGGTATCGTTTTCATCGTCGACCCATCCTACCTTAAATATAAAGTTCCTAAATTCGACGGCATATTTAAAAACTGGTCCTTTTTGTTTAAGTTATAAAAGGTCTTATATAACTTTTCGTTTTACGTTCGGATTATTAAAGTTATCCTTAAGCTTTTATTCGAAATTAACGTAATTTTCGAAAATCTTTTTAATAATTATTTCCTAATCGTTTTTTACATTTTCTAAGTAATTACGTAACGTAAGCTTAAACCAATTTAAAACGTTCTTTTTTAAAAACCCCGCTATAATAAAGATTTTATCGGCGTCACCTTCGATCTCTTCCAATCGTAAATATACTTTAACCTAGGTTAAAAAACCCTAAACGCTTTTTATACTATCGTAAAGTTCGGGGTTTTTAACTTTAAGTTTTAAAATAACGGCTGTTAATACCGAATCGATTAAAGCGGCGGCTTAAATAATAAACTGTTAAATATATGCTTTAAGCTGCTGGACGCATTTTTGCAGCTGCTAAATAAAGGTAAAAACAGTAACTTCGGCGCTAGTCGACATTTTGATAATATTAAATATTGCTTAAAGTTTAACGGTATTACTAAATAAAAGCTTATAACGTATAACGGCTATAAATTTAACCAACTATTAAACCTAATCGTACGGTTTATGTTAACAGTAATATCGTAAAAATTTAAGTAATAAAGCGATAATTACGTTTGGTAATAGCAAATATAAATCTGGATAACTAATTATTATTATAAGCTGGTACTATCTAAATTATAAAAAATAATAAACATATATATCTTAAACGGAATCCCTTTAAATCCGAAAATCCATTCGGATCTATTTGCTATAATCACTATAGATCCGAAAATCTATTCGAATTTATTTGCTATAATTTTTATAAATCCGAAAATCCATTCGGATCTATACTACATTGATCCGTTTAAATCCGTAAATCCATTCGGATCCACGTCACGTAACCTAAGGTTTTGCATCGGAGGTAATCCACACAACCTCCGACTGTCTGCCAATAGACCAAGCTTGTTTGGTCATAACACTCCGCCGGTTAAAAGCTTCCGTAATATTTATTAATCTTAACTATTTTTTAAAATATTTAAAAAGTTTTCGTAATAAGGCCTTTATTAATCCGTCAGTTAATATATCGCCCGTAAACGTATAATTTACTTTAATTATATTCCTTTTTACGGCTTTTCGTAATTAATAATTATATATATTTACGTACCGTAATTTCGTTTATAATAAAGCGACGTCGGCATTAATAAACCGAATAATTTATCGATTATCGTATTACATATTTAACGGTTTAACATTTAAAATAATTCTTAATTCTTTAATTAATCGAAAATTAAATAAAGTTTTTTTTATAACTTGCGCAAAAAATAGTAATTTCGCTTTTATTATAAAAGTAATTATTTTATCTTATTTATTCGCCCGTTATTTTATTACTTTTTTAAATAATTTTATAACGTAAACTTAAAAGCTTTTTCGATCGATCGTATTATCCGCAAAAAAAAAACGTCGTTCCAAGTATTTAACGAATCTTTACCCCCGAACTACAGCGTTAATATTTTGGTCCCGATTAAATATAATATAACCCGATCGGCAACTTTATAATACGCGTCGCTAAGGTTCAAGTTAAATCGGGCAAATCGGAATACCGCAAAAGTTATATTAAGTCGCATATTAATTACTACATACAAAATAAAACCGATTTTTTTTTTTTAGTATTTATTAACAAACCTTAAATAAATTAAATTAAGATTTAGTAATAATTCGACGTTCATTATTAACGTATTTAAAAGGTTATTTAATTTTTATTTGGAATTAAATTAAAAAAATTAAATTTTGCTTTTAGCTTTATCTTTAATTACTTCGATTCCTAGGAATTATCATAAGTTCTCGCCCTTTATAAAGGTATATTGTTTCCTTATTTACTAAATTACCTAACTAACGAGGTCTTAATCTTTTTTACAGTACGCCATAACGGTATCGTCCATAAAAAAAAAAAGATAAATACCTTTTAACAAATAAAACAACAAGGTTTATAAAAAACGGGGCTAAATCTTAAATTTTTAAGCGTATTAATAAATTCCTTTTACTAAAGCAAAAATAATTTCTTTAATTTATATAATACTTTTTTAATTAAAAAAATCTTATTATAATACGGATATTTTAAAAATATTTTTATATATATTTTATAACGTAAGTTAACGTTAACGAAAACATTTACCGCATTATATTACTTAATCTTTAAATCGAATTTAATTAAAATAATAATTAAAATTTAAATAACCTTTTAGTTAAAGTAAATATATATATATTATTACAAACGTTTTTTTAATTATTAATCGTTCCGTATAACCAAATATACCTTATATTTTTATAAGTAATTATATTTATCGAACTTGTAAATATATACTTATATATACCTTAAAACCTATTTCCGTTTAATAAAAAACTAATTAATAACTTTTTAAAACTGCATTTTTTTATAATTTTATAAGTAAACCTTTTCGGCCTTACGAAATAATTCCCTTAACGGATATATATTTAGCTTTTTATAACTTCGCGGCAGTAACAGTAAATCGCACTTATATACCCGGTTTCGCGATTTAGGAATTTTATATATTTTCGTATCGAAACTTTTCCGATTAAAGTAACGCGTATTTCGGATAATTATTTTCCTTAAAGTTCCGCAGCTTACCGGCCGATTATCGATCGTACTAACAAATTAAGTTAATCGTTTTACGTTAAACGTAACTTCCCATATTTTTTAATCGTACCGATAACCATCCTTTTAACGCGGAACGTACGGAAAGCTTACGTTTATAACCCGTAAAGTACTTTCGTTTTTTACCGTTATTTTAAGTTAAATAAAACGATAAAAACTTAAAGTTACCTTTATTACTTCCGCTAACGCATTAATCGTAATAATTATTAAAATAAACGCTAATAAAATAATAAATTAAAAGACGGAAATAATCCGAATATAACGGTCGTATAAAGGTAATTAATTTTATACGAACAAGTTTATTTTTCCCCATTTCGTACGTTTCGTATACTTATGCCATTTTAGAACTACCCTTTTTATCCAACCGGTAGTTAAATTATTCCGTTTAAGTTTTCGGTTTTTTTTTTATGTTTATATATTTGGATAACTTAAACCTTAATTAAGTAATTTTACCTATCGTAATAATTTCTATAGCTTTTTTTGTAACGTATAAAAAATTATCTTTTAAATTTTTAATATTACTTAAAACAGTAACCTTTTCGTTAAACAGTACGGATCGAATAACGATAACTTTATTAATTAATAGGTTCCAGATTTCGTAAATATTCCTAAATCGGTAACCGACGAAAAACCCAATTTATACCTTAAAGTTTAGTTTTTGGAATTTTTGTTTTTTTTTATAACGGCAATTATTATAATATAAGCTATATAGCTATATATTTATAACTGGGCTTATTAAAGCTTCCGATTAAGTACTATAACGCCGTTTTTATACCTTAGGTAAATATAATAAACCTCGTATAAGCTTTACCAAAAAAGTACGTATTTAGAAGTACGGTTATATAAATATACTGCTGCTTTAAAAATGTATACGATCAAAAACGAAAGTAACTTAACGCTATTTTATATCGCAATCGCTTTTTCTTTAATTATATCCTTTAAACGTTTTGCACTCCCGTTATAGGCCTAAATATATAATATTAAAGGCTTAAGTCTAATACTGAAAAAAGGCGACTAAAATATATTTCGAAGCTAGTAATTTTTCAAAATTTCGTTATCGCATTCGAACATCTATAGAAAAACCTCATCCTGGTTTTTCAGAATCCTTAAGAAATATCGAAACGTTATAATTAATATATTTTGTTTTCGACTTTTTAGGTAAATATCTTAAATATGTCTTAAATATTTATCGGTTGCAAATATAATATATTTATATCCTTTAGGGTTTTCTTCGAAATTTGTAAAATCGATAGCAATTCGTTATCCTAATCGGAAAACTCCTTCTCTTGGCTTGCAGCATATTTGTCTTTTAGCTTTCGCTTTGTCACATACTTAGCATTCGACTATTATAAAACCTTTCAAACGAACTCTCCTTATATAAACTATAACTAGGCAATTACCTCGGGCTTTAAATATCTTAATCTTAAATGCCATATCATACTGTTACTAATTCGTAAAGGTTTCGTTATATATAAGTTAACGTTTCTTTTGTAAACTACAAAGGCTGCATAGGTAATTATTACGTTAATATTTTCGATAACGAATTAATCAAACTTGTTTATTAACGTAGCAATTACCTAATTATATTTATTTCGAATAAAGTTATTAATTCCCCGGCTATCTTATTAATACCTTTTCTTTCGAAACTACCGGAAAAATACCAAATTATATACGAAGTTCTTATAGTAAGCTACGTTATATAAACGTAACGCTTTAAAGCCTTTAAAGCTTTAAAGCAATATATTTACTTTTTTATATCTTTTAATCGGAACGAAACTATTCCTTACGTATATACCGTCGCCTTAAATCGTCGTTTTATAATTTAAGAATCTACGGATTAAATTAAAAATATATATAATAAACGTTAAATCTAAAATAGCCGAATTTTTTAAAGGATAAAACGCGACGTTTATCGTATTATGTTAATCTGAAATTAAAAAGTACGCCAGTATTCGTTTTATTCTCTTTAAAAGTTCATTTATCTTTCAAGTAATTGGTTTTTTTATAATTTTCGACAAACGGTTAATTTCTTCCTTTAAGGATTAATGAAAAGTAATCCGGTCCTAAATTAATACTAAAATTCCCTTATTAAACTTAAACTTTGCTAGAACTTTATTAGGAAATACGTAATAATATTAGGGTAACGTATACCCAGGGTTTAAATACGCTTTATACCGAATCCATTATGCGTTTAACTTTTAGCGCTTCCGCTTATTACTGCTGTTATTTCGGCTCGCTTAAGAATTTCCACGATTACTTTGTTTCGGCCCTTTGCTAAATGTTTTATTATGTAACTGATTATTAATATCCTTGGTCTTTTTTAATTAAGATCGTCCTAATTAAAAAAATTTACTAAAGCTTTATAGAAAGTTAAAAACGTTACTTTAACGTTTCTTGCTAATTATTATAAATTTGTTATAATCCAATAGTTTAAAAAGCTAGCCTTAACCTCTAAGTAATTAATCGTCCCTTTTTCGATCTTATTTTACTTAAAAAGCATAAATAAATTCGACCAATTAGGTATAATCGGCGCTATTGCTGCATATAACTAATTCGTTTAAATAACTGGCATAATTATTTCAGAAACCTTATAACGCTAATCTTGGGCCATAATTTCTTGCCACTTCGTTATTTATTTATCGAATCTCTTAGCGGCTTTCGGAACCTGCTCTAATCGTTTTTCGTATTTGCATTTGGTATTTATAAGTAATCGGCTGTTATAAACATTTCTTAATTATTGGAATTTAACGTAGGAACGCTTAAGGTCGTTATTTAAGCTCAAGTAAATTTGCTTGATTAATGGGAAAACGCTATTAAGAATTTATTTTATAAATTCGTTAAAGTTCTTTCGGAAGGTTTTATATTTTCGGTTTAAGTAAGTATAGGTTGCAAAGTTTTGATTGTAAGCTTGTCTGTTTTCGGTCGTTATCTCGAAGATATTTATTAAATGGCTTATGTAATCGATTTCTTCGATTTGTAAAGTTCTTTCAGAAGAAGTACTAACTGCCCGCATCGTTTAGCGAATTCGTCTCTTTAAATAGGAGATAATAACGGGTGCTGTAAGTTTAACAGGCCATGGAACGTTTTGATTAGGATTAATATAATCCTACAGATTATATCTCTTAGCTTTGGTTTTAAATTTATCCTTAAATTTGTCCCAGTCCTTAAAACCGGTATAGATAATTGCGGACGTCGTTAATGCGGTCGTTATTATAACTAATAAGTATATAGATAATTGCTATTAATATACAGCCTATATCGTCTCAGCAACAGCTGATCAATTGATAGATAACACGAATTAAGCGAATAAAATTCTTAATTGTCAGATATAAGGAATATCAGTTGTGTTGTATTGGATAACTAGCTGCAGGCGCTCTAGAGCACGCACTCCTCATTTTTATGGAGTCTAGTCACGGAACCTATATGTTCCGATCAGAGAGAGCCTTTCCGTATATGGGGTGCTAGCGCACCTCCTGCTAGTTGACACCTACATATCGAATAGCAACTACATTAATATATCTGGTATCAACATATAGCTCTTGATAAGAGCTACATAATGATATATGGCTGTATATTTACAGCCTTTTAGTTGTTAAAATATATCGCGTTGCAACCCGGTATGTCAAAAGTTCACGGTTGTGTTGTAAAAAAAACGTGTGTGATTTAGAAGCTAAGTAGAGCTAGGACACTCTGATTCGAAATGGGAGTATCTCATTAGAGTTTGCACTACCGACCAACCTACGCTAATTTTTTACCCAGTGGTCATCTACGAAGGGATAATGCCACCTATGAAATGTGTAGTACATTTTAATATTACCTACGAATAGTTATTTTTAGGTATTACATTTTTTATAACGTCGAATATAGTTAAAATGAAATATAATGTGATGCGAACCTTATATTAACGACACAATCGTAATAAAACAATTTCATTCACCGATTAATACGTTAATTTGTACGTTGTTTAAAATTAACCGTTCGTAAGGGCTTATTTACGAGCAGATGCAAATCGGCTCTACTTAATTTCCAAACAGCAAATTTACTTATGAAAAGATATTTAAAAATTTAAACCACAATATATATAAGTTATATACATTGTTCAAAATATATGTAAATAATTACACATATAATTAAGCTATAAACGAAAAAGTTATAACTAAATAATATGAATATTACAGAATTTTAAAGATATTTAGTAAATTATATATATTTATAACAAAAAAACATTATAAAATTATTATCAAGGTAAAGGTATAACGTTCTATATATATATAAGCGAAACATATATATAAGCAAATCATCTTTTCAGCTATTTCAAGTCTTTATTTATAACCGTTTATTTCTAAAAAAAATAACATTGTAAAACGGCCTATAAAAAACTAAAATAAACTTAACTTTTAAGTTAAAAAAGAAACCCCAAATTTAATTATAAAAAGTTTAACGTACTACACAAACGAGCTGTACACTTTCTGGCAATCCACGATAACAAATTCAAATTAATTCAAACTAATCGGGGGTTTTTTTTTTCGCTAAACATATTTATAACTTCTTTTCAAATACGCGCATTATGTTCGGACTTGCCGTAGGCGCTATACTTTCGTTCTTTCGTTTTAACCCTTTTATAATAACATCTTCCAGTTGTTATTAGTGGCATTTTTTTAACCACTTTTTCCTTTTTCGGCCAAAAAACCTAATTCTTCTTCTATAGTAAAGGGGGTTTTTTTAAGAAAAAAATTAATACTTTTGTTTTTAATTTTTCGACGTCTACTCAAAATATAGCTCGTTTCGCGCAATTACGCGTTTTTTTTACAAAAAAAGACAACTTTACATAAAAGTAACAAACTACTTTTTATCAAAATATTAACCTATTTAACGATCCTGTCGGCGAGCTACCCAAATAATTTCCAATCTGTTTTTACAAATAACGTTTTTATTTCGTTGCTTTATAGATATTTCTAAGAGTTTGAAAGGCTGGAAATAAATGGAACCGGCGGAGATTAACGGGAAAACAGTCGGCGTAGGTATAACTGAAGGAATTTCGAGTTGGAAAGAACGTTATTAGGATCGAATAAAATAAAGCCAGCTTTTGTAAATCTAGATTTAATATTATTGGACGTTATGCTAACTTTAAGCGCGTCGTAAAAGTTGACAAAGAAATTTTCTTTAGTAATATTAGTATAATAACATTATATTAAGTTCTCGATATATAGCAAATAAACGCGTTTTTGAATTAAAAAAAATATATCGAAAGGTTAAAGCCGATACGAAAAATACGCGGAGATGCAAAGCGTAATAATGTCGTAGTTTGTGCAGTATTTTTGGAATTTTATCGAATAGTGAGTTTCGTAGCCGTCGAGGATAAAGAAACGTTTCGATCTTTTCGTACGTATCCAAATACACTTATCGAAATACTAAATTTATTTTAAATTTAAATCGTTTACTATCTAGTTATTATTACTTAAAACGACTTTTTAATAGGTTAGCAATAAATTTATTACCATATTAGTAAAGTGCCATACCACCGAACGGCTCACACCACCGAACGGCGTACTTTTTGGCAGCTCGCAATAACAAATTCAAATAACTCAACAACAACATATCGCATTAATTTAAATTAATCGGATTCTTTTTCGCTAGATGTATTTACAACTTTTTCACAAGTACGCGCATTATGTCCGGGCTTGCCGCAAACGTTATATTTCCGTTCTTTCGTTTTAACCTTTTTACGACGACCTCCCGCAACTGTTGTTGGCAGCATTTTTTTACTATTTCTTTCTTTTTGGGCTAAAAAAGCTTATTTCTTTTGTATAATAAATATTCCTTTTTCTTAAAAACGTTTATTTTTAATTTTGCGACGTTTACTTAAAATGTAATTTGTTTTGCGTAATTAAACGTTTTTTTCCCGAAGAAAAGCTGCTTTATGCAACAATAATATATAAACTTTTGTTACAAAATCAGCCGACTTAAGTATTTTTGTTGGCGAGCTACCCTAATAATTTCTAATCTTTTTTTGCAAGTATTATCCTTGTTTTATTACTTTACGAATATTTTTAAGGGTTTTCGCGGAAGGTAAAATGGAACCGGCGGAAGTTAGCGGGGAGACGGTCGGCGTAGGTACAACTGAAGGAACCTTTAATTCGGAAAAAACGTTATTAGGATCGAATAGAACAAAACCAGCTTTCGCGAATCCAAATTTGATGTTATCGGACGTTATGGCAGCTTGGAACGCGTCGTAGAAGCCGGCGCGAAAATCTTTTTTGGCAATGTAAGTATAATAGCGTCGCATTAGGTTTTCGATATACCGTAAATAAACGCGTTTCAAAATAGAAAAACAAAATATATTAAAAGGTTAAAGCCGATGCGAAAAATGCGCGGGCATACAAAACGTAATAATGTTATTGTTAGCGTAATATTTTTCGAATTTTATCGAATAATGGCTTTTATGGCCGTCGAGAATAAAAAAACGTTTCGAACTTTTCGTACGCGTTCAAGTATTTTGTTAAAATGCTGGATTTATTCGAAACTTAATTTATTTGTTGTTTAATTATTATTACTTAATGCGATTTTTTAATCGGCTGCTGGCGGTAAATTATCGCGGTACCAGAACTTAAGATAATTTTTTCCCGCTATGATAACAAATAACGGCATAGCCTAACCTTGGAAATTAACAGCTTAGATAATTATAACTTATTTCTTATTTTTTTATTGCGTTTATTTAAGTTTTTTACGTTTTTCGATATTGGTAATTATTATGTCCGTTATTATAAAAAGCTTTATTAAAAATCCAATTTCGTCGAAGTTATAAATATTTTCTTCTGTAATGCCGTACTTCGCGATTGTAACTTGAATAAGTTCGAACCATTTGCGAAATACTTCTGGATTTTCGGTTAGGATCCGTTAATAATCGATTTTCCGATTTAAACGCGTTTAAAGTTTTTTTTGCCGTTTAACAAATTTCGACGCCCAGTTAACTTTAACGCGTTCTGCAATACGCTAGGTTAGCAGTATATTAGCTATATCTTTAACATGCTAAAGCCGGACAGGAAACGCTTGCGTATTTAAGTCGAGGATACGTTCGATAATAGATTTTTTTTCGGTCGTTGTTAATTTGCTCGAATTAAAAGCAATATCGGTTCGGGCGCATTTATTAAAATATTTAGCTCGTAAGGTTATTTGGGGAACTTTATATATAAAACTAAGTTTCGTATAACTAAGTTTCAGGTTTTGTTTTTTAGCTTAAACGGCTAGGTTTATTTTCGCTGTTTTTATAAAACGTTTTATTTTATTAATGTTAAATAATAAAGAAATGAAGTTAGGCAATTAGAATACGTAAAGAAATAAGCTGTTCGATAATATAAGCCGTTCGGTAATATGGTACGTTATATAAAATAATCTTTTCCTACCATAATAATAAATAACAGTAAAATCTAACATTGAGAAATAAGAATTTAAATAATTATAACCTAGTTTTTATTTCTTTATTACGCTTATTTTTAGGTATTTTACGTTTTTAGAACTGGTAATTATTATGCCCGTTATTATAAAAAGGCCTATCAAAAATTTAATTTCGTCGAAGTTGTGGATATCTTCTTTTACAATACCGTATTTTACGATAGTAACCAGAATAAGTTCGAACTATTTCCAAAACATTTCTAGATTTTTCGTATAAAATCCGTTGATAATCGATATTTCGATTTAAACGCGTCTAAAGATCATTTTACAGTTTAACAAAGTTCGACGCCCAGTTAGTCCCGACGTGTACTGTAATACGCTAGGCAAACAATATATTGGCTATACTTGCAACCTACTAAAGCCGAATAAGAAACGTTCACGTATTTAACTTAAGGATTCTTTCGATAATGGATTTCATTTTCGGTCGACGTTAATTTTCGCAAATTGCAAAAAGTATCGAGTCGGGCGCGTTTGCCGTTAATTCGCGTTTCTAAAGTAATATATAGGACCTTAGAAATAAAACTAAGCTTTTTATAAGTAAGTTTCGGGTTTATTTTTATCTAAACGGCTAGGTTTATTTTCTCTTCTTCGTAAGCCGTTCTACATTATGGTTGTTAAGATGTAAATAATGAAAGCTAAATATTTAAAATGATAAGGAAAGTCTACAGTGCGTTTGTATATACAGCTCGCTTATATAGTAGGTTAATTATATTTACAAAGTTCCAGATTTTATCTTAATATACTGTTATAACAGTAAATATACCCAGACTAATTTTATTCTTTTTTACAAGAATTAACGGCGACCGAAAAAAAAAATTCGATTGTCGACTAAATCTTTGACTTAAATACGCGAACGTTTACCGTCCGGCTTTAGTACGTTAAAGATATGGCTAATATATTACTTGCCTAGCGCGTTACGCAACGCGTTGGAATTACCTGGGCGTCGAACTTTGTTAAATAGCAAAAAAGTTTAAACGCGTTTAAATCGTGTTTAAATCGAAAAATCGATTATTCACGAGTATTATACGAGAATCCAGAAGTTTCTTGCAAGTAGTTCAAAGTTATTCAGGTTATTATCGCAAAAGACGGTATCACAAGAAGATATATTTATAATTTCGTCGAAATCAAAATGTTAATAAAGCTTTTTATAATAATATAACAAATATAATAGGTATTAATATTAAAAATACAAAATATTATAATAACGCAATAAAAAAGAAAAATAAATTATAATTATTTAAGTATTAATATTTGAAGTTAGATTTTTACGCTAGTTATTGTTATAACGGAACAGCATTACCTTAAAAATTAATACCGGAAAAGCTTATTAGTAACAGGTATAAAAGTCGGATTAAATAATAATAGTAATAATAAAGAAATGAAATTTAAAATGGATTTCGTATTTTAATAAACAATTCGAACGCGTACGAAAAAGTCGAAACGTTTTTTCATTTTCAGCGGTTACGAAAATTATTATTTGATAAAATTCGAAAAGTATTACGTGAATTGCGATATTATTACGTTTTACCTATCCGGGTATTTTCCGTATCAGTTGTAACTTTTTAACATATCTTTTTTTTATATTTAACCGCGTTTATTAGTTGTATATCCATAATTCAAACTGATATTATTATATTTACATTATTAGAAAATGTTTATTGTGGGCTTTTATAGCGCGTTTAAAGTTTTCATAATATCCAATAATATTAAATCCGGATTCGCGAAAACTTCTGAAAATATCCGCGAAATAATAAAACGAAAAGGGTATTAGCAAAAAAGAAAAACGATTCATGATAATTCCTCTATTAAAAAATTATATCGGTTAGTTCTTAAACAAAAAGTAACTTTTTTTTGGTACGAAATTATTTTTCGTTTTGGGAAAAAGAACTCTTTATTACGCGAAGCGAATTATAATTTGAATAAGCGTCGAAGAAGTAGAAACATTTTTTTTAATAAAAGAAATACTTATGATATACAAAGGACGTACTCTTGTAGCCGAATGAAAGCAATGTAATGAAAAAAAAGCAGCTAACAACGGTTGGAGGTAGTTGTCGCAAAAAGTTTAAAACGAAGGAACGGAAACGTGGCGTTTACGGCAAGCCCGGACCTAATGCGCATACTTGTAAAGAAGCTCTAAATATGTCTTAGAAAAAAAAATCAGATTAATTTGAACAGATTTAGGATGTTGTAGTTATGCTATTTGAATTTGTTGCTACGGAGTGCTAGAAAGTGTTTCGCTTATATATATGTCTCGTACATATATATGGAACCTTAGTATAAAAATGCTATCTTTACTCAAAGATATAATTAAAAAGAACGGTAAATTTATCTCAATTGTTGTTCGAATCGTATAAGATTAAATCTTACTATATATTTTAAAATAATGTATAAAAATATTAAATCTTTCTATTTTAAAGTTATAACTATGTAACTTTGTAAAGTAATACTTTATAATAATATTTTATTATATGTTAAAGTTTATTAAGTTTTATACAGATTTCGATAAGTTATAATGAATATTAATTTAAAGAGATTATATTTTACTCCGGTTTTAAATATATATAAAAAGATATTAAATTACGTTTAATTCAGGCAACCCCCCCACTAACGGGCTAATCCATTAATGGGCTATCCGTTTTCGAAGCCATTGCCACTACAACCCTTTAATTCAAATAATAATATCTCAATAACCACTTAGTTAATTGATATCAAACTAACGCATACGTATAATAACGTAATCTGCTTCCTTTGCGCTTTCTGAAAGCTTATCTTGCTGTTTATTTTGCCGAGTAACAGTAAAAGGTCCTTTCGCAGAGGCCCTAAGCTCTACCTTTATCTTTCTAACCGATATTATCTTTATAAATGCCTTATTCGGCTCGGGTTACATTTTCTTACGTTTCTTAGGCTTCGGCTTTTTAAGGGCTGCAGTTAATTAACTGTTATAGATCTCGGCGGCGAAAAGTCTTCTCGTTTTATCGTTAAGGGCTTTCGCGAACTTGTGGAATAAAAAGCGTATAATAGGATTTCCGAAGGTTGGATCAACTGTTACCAGAGATTTTTCGATTCGGGCTAAAACTTTGGATGCTTTAAGTATTTTGACATTTAAAGCAGCCGTTTCAGTAAGGAAGTTAAAGCGTAATAAGGTATAAACCGATTTCAAAATAGTTATATTTGTTAATTTTCTTTTTTCCTTGACGTATCTGTTATTTAATATCTTCGCTTTATTAATAGGACGTAAACCTGTTACTTCTCGGCCTTTTAGGATGTATTTCGAGGTTATTATAACTTTATATTACGCCTTCAAAAGCGCCTAAAGGAAATTAGTTTTGTTTATAGCTTCGAAACCCCGCCCGTAACAGCGTTTGCGGAATTAGTAACAGAACCTTTTCTTTAAAGTGGCAAATATACCTATATCAAAAAGCTAGAAAATATAAAAAGCGTAAGCAGGTAAGAAAATAATGTAGATCTTATTTTAAAAGCATATTTACATAAAACCTTCACTGGTATAGCTGTTATGGCTGTCGATAACTCAAAGCCTTTATTTGTTAGAGGTTTTCGGGCTTAGTATTAAGGATAAAGACCCTGTGAAGTTATTTTAAGCCGATTTCAGTACTGTTACGGCTTTGTTCATCGTAGCAGCTCTTATACAGCTGTAGCACCAGAATGATTGCCATAATTGCGATCATTCTATTGATCTTTTGCCCTGGTGGCGTAGTAACATTAGTGCAGCTATAACAAGTATTTGTTCAGCCGTTTTCCAAAGTGGTAAAGTATTAGCTTTCGTATGTTTTATTATTAAACTCGAAAAACTATTGTGGTTATACGTTAACGCCGTTAAAGATTACTAATAGTGGCAACGAACGCCCGTTAGCATTAACATATACGATTATAATAATTTCTGCCTTTTGAAGGTGTCCTTTAAAAGGATAGCTTTTTTGAAAGCTTTTTCAAGAACGGAAACGTTTTCCTGTATGCTTTTTATTATTCCGATCTCGTTTACGTTATGCCAGTCCCCTTACTTAATAACCTTAACCGCTGGCAGAGCGAAGCGATCGAATACAACGTTAGTGAAGGCCGGGAAAACGCTATTTAGACGCTTATAATTAATCGTCGTGCCCTTAAGAGTCTTGATTTTAGGATGGCGGCGTAGAACTCGGGCTACCTGACCTTTTTCTAGGAGTTTAAGGCTGCCGTTGTTGATTAGGAAGCGCTGTGCGTAAAGGCGAAATCAGAAATAGGGTGGCGCATAGCTTAAATAACCCTGACGATGACCTAATAGACTAAAGCTTCCTCCTGGATTCGTGATAGCTTCTAGAGAACCTCGTTAACCTTTTTTTTTTTGTCGGCATACCTTCGATACGGCGTGTTATATATTGTCTGTTGACCTGGCAGCCTTTGGAGGCCGAACAGAGGGATCTCCTAGATTTGACCTCGTTAATCGCTTGCGCCGCACGGAATTGAGCTGAGGGCTGTATATTGTTCGAAAGCGTAGATCCTAGTAAAAAAGAAGATCAATTTTTTATTTTTTCAACACGTTATTGAGACGCCTTTTATAAAGAAAGAAATCAGTAAGTGGGTCAACGCGTTACGCGGATGTGGGGTAGCCCGTTGTTACCTCATCAGGATCAGGCCCTATTTTGAGGTTGTGGCTGTACCTGCGACGCAGTTGCGGCTAGGGCTTTCTAAAAACCTGTAGCTCCAAGGACCGACCTATAAAAGACCCACAAAAAGATCCGTAGAAATCACAGACCTCAAAATTGAGGCCTGATGTCAAGTTGTGATTTTTTGGCTCCGTTACGTACACTCTCATACAAATTTTCGAAAATTTATTTTGAAAACTAGCAAATAAAATAACAACAAAATTATTTCATAAAATAATAAAAGCACGATTATATATAATCTTAAATAAGCCTGCTAACCATAAATATAACTTCCGAATCGGAGCTGGTTTGGTGCAGATATTAAAGACCCAAGTTAAAATTCTCGTTCTGTACACCCCCTCCAACCGCAACGCCCTCATATATTACGACCTGACCAAGTCTTGGCCTTTGAAGACAGTCGCCCCACCTGCGATAAAAATCACGTGACATAGATTTATATAAATATTTTAATCTATTATAATCCATGGTAATAGATTTAAATAAATATCTTAATTTATTTTAATTTATTTAAAATAACTAAAAATATAAACAATCGTTATTTCAATAATTTAAATAACTTTACCTTGCAATATAACTTAATTACTTAAAATTATATTTACTATTACTGTACCACATCGCCGAACGGCTCATACCACTGAACGGCTTATTTCTTTACGTATTTTAATTGCCTAATTTTATTTTTTCATTATTTAACATTAATAAAATGGAACGCTTTACAAAAATAATAAGAATAAATTTAGCCGTTTAGGCTAAAAAACGAGACCCGAAACTTAATTATGCGAAACTTAGTTTTATATATAAAGTTCCTTAAATAACTTTATAAGTTAGATATTATAATAAATACGCCCGAACCGATATTACCCTTAATTCGAGCAAATTAACAGCGACCGAAAAGAAATCTCTTGTCGAACGTATCCTCGACCTAGATACGCAAGCGTTTCCTATCCGGCTTTAGCATGTTAAAGATATGGCTAATATACTGCTGGCCTAGCGCGTTGCAAAACGCGTTGGAATTAATTAGGCGTTAAGATTTGTTAGGCGGCAAAAAATTTTTTAAACGCGTTTAAATCGGAAAATCGATTATTAACGGGTTTTAGCCGAAAATCCAGAAGTATTTCGCAAATGGTTCGAGCTTATTCGGGTTATAATCGGGAAATACGGCATTACAGGAAAAGATATTTATAACTTTAACGAAATTAGATTTTTAATAAGGCTTTTTATAATAACGGGTATGGTAATTACCAATACCGAAAAACATAAAAAACTTAAATACGCGTAATAAAGAAATAAAAAATGGGTTATAATTATCCAAGCTGTTAATTCCTAAGGTTAAGTTATGCCGTTATTTGTTATTATGGCAGGAAAAAATTATTTTAGGTTTTAGTACTGCGATAACTTACTTTTAACAGCCGATTAAAAGATCGTATTAAGTAATAATAATTGGATAATAAATAAATTAGGTTTCGAATATATTTAGCATTTTAATAAGCATATTCGGACGCGTACGAAAGGTTCGAAACGTTTTCTTATCCTCGACGGCTATAAAAGTTATTATTCGATAAAATTTAAAAAATATTACGTTAATAATAATATTATTACGCTTTATATGTTTACGCATTTTTCGTATCGGTTTTAACTTTTTAATATATTTTGTTTTTTTATTTTGAAACGCGTTTATTTGCGATATATCGAAAACTTAATACGACGTTATTATACTTATATTGCTAAAGAAGATTTTCTCGCCGGCTTTTACGACGCGTTCCAAGCTGTTATAACGTCCGATAATATCAAATCTGGATTCGCGAAAGCTAGTTTTGTTCTATTCGATTTTAATAACGTTTTTTCCGAATTAAAGGTTTTTCCAGTTCTGCCTACGCCGACCGTTTCCTTATTGACCTTCGCCGGTTCCATTTTACCCCCCGCAAAAACCCTTAAAAATATTCGTAAAGCAATAAGATAAGGACGATATTTGCAAAAAAAAAATAAAAATTACTAGGGTAACTCGTTAATAAGAATATTTAAGTCGGTTGATTTTGTAACAAAAGGTTATATGTTGTTGTTATATAAAGCAGCTTTTTTCCGGGAAGAAAACGTTTAATTACGCGAAACTAATTACATTTTAAACAAACGTCGCAGGATTAAAAATAAACGTTTTTAAAATGGAGAAATACTTATTATATAAAAGAAACAAGCTTTTTTAGCCTAAAAAGAAGGGGGTAATGAAAAAATGCAGCTAATAAC
>QJNY01000832.1:0-22179 GCA_004155945.1 Monosporascus sp. mg162
CGAAAAATAATACCGGCCGGACGCCGCTTTCATGGGCCGCCGGAAACGGACATAAGGAGATCGTACAGCTGCTGCTCGACAAGGGCGCCGATGCCGACTCGAAGAACCACAATGGCTGGACACCGCTGTGGTGGGCCGCCGACCATGGGCGGAAGGACGTCGTACAGCTGCTGCTCGATAACGGTGCCGAAGCTAACGCAAAAAGTAATGACGGCCGGACGCCGCTTTCCTGGGTTACCGAAAAGGGGTATAAGGACATAGTACAGCTACTGCTCGACAAGGGCGCCGAAGTCGACGCGAAAAATAATTATGGCTGGACACCGCTGTGGTGGGCCGCCGGAAAGGGGCACAAGGAGATCGTGCAGTTGCTATTCGATAAGGGAGCTGACATCGACGCGAAAGGCAATGACGGCCGGACGCCGCTTTCCTGGGCTGCCGAAAAGGGGTACAAGAACGTCATACAGTTGCTGCTCGATAAAGGTGCCGAGATTGATTCGAAAAGTAATACTAGCCAGACTCCGGTATGGTGGGCCGCCTGGTACGGACATAACGAGACCGTGCAACTGCTGCTCGATAGCGGCGCCGAGGCCGACGCGAAAGATAATAACGACCGGACGCCGCTTTCCTGGGCCGCCGAAAAGGGGCACAAAGACGTCGTACGGTTACTGTTCGACAAGGGCGCCGAGATCGACACGAAAAATAATACTGGCCGGACGCCGCTTTCATGGGCCGCCGGAAACGGACATAAGGAGATCGTACAGCTGCTGCTCGACAAGGGCTCCGAGGCCGACGCGAAAGATAATAATAGCTGGACACCGCTATGTCGGGCCGCCGACTATGGGCACAAGGACGTCGTACAGCTGTTACTCGATAACGGTGCCGAAGCTGACGCGAAATGTAATGACGGCCGGACGCCGCTTTCCTGGGCCGCCGAAAAGGGGCACAAGAACGTCGTACAGTTACTGCTCGACAAGGGCGCCGAGATCGACGCGAAAAATAATACCGGCCGGACGCCGCTTTCATGGGCCGCCGGAAACGGACATAAGGAGATCGTACAGCTGCTGCTCGACAAGGGCACCGAGGCCGACTCGAAGGATGACGATGGCCGAACGCCACTGTTTTGGATAGCAAGGAATGCTACAGACCATAACAAAGCGAATGTATCTGCGGTTTCAACAACAAGACCGAACGTATCTGCGTTTCCAACAGTACGACCGAATGTATCTGCGTTTTTAAGAGCAGGACCGAATGTATCTGCGCCTTCAACAGCAGGATCTAAAATGGCCATTCAAGATTACCAGATGCAGCTTATGCTGTTAGAACAGCAAAACAAGAAAAGGTTAATGCTACCTAGAAAAGAGCTTGGTTTAGCAGCCGTTATGCAACTGCTGCTTGATAATGGCGCCGAGGCCAACCCGAAAGATAAGGATGGCCGGACACCGCTGTTGTGGGCCGCCGTAAAGGGGCATAAGGAGATCGTACACCTGTTACTCAATAGGGGCGCCGAGATCGATGCGAAAGATAATGATGGTGGCCAGACGCCGCTTTTATGGGCCGCCAGGAACGGGCACAAAATGATCATACAGCTACTGCTCGACAAGGGCGCCGAGATCGACGCGAAAAATAATACTGGCCGGACGCCGCTTTCATGGGCCGCCGGAAACGGCCATGAGGAGATCGTACAGCTGCTGCTCGACAAAGGCACCGAGGCCGACGCGAAAGATAATAATAGCTGGACACCGCTGTGGTGGGCCGCCGAAAAGGGGTATAAAGAGATCGTGCAGCTGCTGCTTAACAGCGGCGCCGAAGCCGACACGAGAGGTAATAACGGCCAGACGCCGCTTACATAGGCCGCCGACAAGGGGCACAAAGAGATCCTTACAAATTCTGTACACTTATAATAAAACATAACGTAACGTGTGACGAGATACAGCTTAAAAATTGCTTTTAATTTGATAGCTTTACAAAGACGGCGCCTGGGGCAACGCATATTTCTATATAATGAATTATGAGTTGTTATTATATTTTACCTACAAGCTGTTTTTGTATTCTTAAATGGTACTACTTGCTTTATACTTATTCCAAAGTGGCGACGAAGATCGGTGTACTCCGTATGTTCCGCTCGAGAAGTCTGCCACGAATGTACTGTACCACATTTGGCACAGTAGGCAAGCAAGGGGTTCGCTTCCACTGTGGGTCATTAATATTAATATGCTCCGTTTTCACTCCCTCCTCGTCCTTTGCTTTGTCTTTGATAGTTATGGCAATTGGGACATTTGTTGGATATTTGAGGACCGAGCAAGTGTAAAGTCTGGCGGGAAGACCACAATCCGCACTGCAAATCGAGATATTACCAAGTGGCTGTTATAGCGTCATAATAAAGTTGCCCAGTTGCAACTGCAAAGGGCAGGGCGTAGCGAAGACACCTGGCAATCGAGAAAACACGAAATAATTATTGCTGTAGTAGTGGGTAAAAGAGAAAGATTAGGCGCTTGCGAGATATCTGTGTCGCTTCCATATAACCTTATCATATATCAAGCGGGATTCTCAGGTCAATCATGATTTATTAGAAGACACGGTCTCCCAAGCGGGAGATCCGTTGGACTAAGTATCTAGTACAAGCAATGGAGCAACGTCATGAGTGTCTCATATGAATGAGACAAGGAAGGTGCGTCACAGCACCTCCAAGATACCTGCATCCTTCATGTCATCATAATTCGACGGCTGTCTGTGTTTAAGTAGGACTACTAACGGAAGATATCCGCTAAACAAGTATCAATCCTTCAATAGATGATACTGCCTTACTAGGGATACATGTAGCTAATTTTGGCTTCTCAAAAAGACCGAAGAGCACATTTATGAGCTTACTAATAATATAATTCCAGAAGATCTTGCCAAACAATTTATAATGAAATTCGTATAGACCTAAACAGCACCGAACCTTTAGATTCCCATACAATTTAACCCTTCCCCCTCGTCTTTAACCCGCAATCTTCCTAAATCGTCCCAATTCCGAATCTTTCATTGTCGGAATTCAGGGCTTTCAAACCCTATATGAAACCGACCCGCGCTGATGATACGTTTCATTATTCACCCCTTAATTCATAATGGAAACGTTGGAACAACATGTGAATAATACGCTTATTCATCAGGTTATTCACGAATACATATAGCGCCGATATTCCCCAAGCTGTTGCAGGAAATCCATAGCTTTTACACATAGTGAATTGACACATCAACGACACACCTTGAGATTCCCCCTACTCTTGATTGAGTCTTCCCTCATACACTTTTGCTGGCAAAAGTCTCCTCGTATTCTCTAGAGTAGCCTCATCTTCTGTCGCACCTCAGTCGCACATATTCTTATATTCATACCCCATCCCGTAATTTCATTAGTCTGACAAGCAACACGAAATATGGCATTATCCGTCTGATCTCTTGTATGCTTCGCAAGAACAACCACGTTTCATACCGGGGAAATTTCACCCCCCTGGGCAAGGCTGACCCATCCTTTCTTCGACCCCTTAAATCTCTAGAAGTTGGTTACATATGCCATCACTTTCTATGTCTATCCTTATACCCACATTTCAAACTCCTAGACGGTAGTGGCCAGGATTCGACGGACGAACGGAAAAGCTTTGTTCAGATCTGTCAGACCTAGGTGAAGACTATGTCCGTTAGCTAAGCCTTGGCTTAGGCAGCACTGCTACTAGTGGAGATTGCTGATCGCATCCCCGGTACAGCTTTCTCTTAGCTACAGGTGTTTTATGTGTATATAAGGAGGCTTCACTGGTCTCCGTTCCTATTTAGGACCCCTTGGACGTCAACCTGATAATTTCTTCTTCTTCAGTAATATATGCTTCAGTGTGTGATGTCAGGGTCTCATAAGATCCAGGATACTGAATCTACCTTGCACGACTCCAATACATCCATCATAAGCTATCCAAGACCATAATGGTACCTTTTTCGTAATCTCGTACTCAATCTTTTCGGTCTCTGCTCACCCGATCGTCGCCAAAGAAGGGTCCACTTAGGACATTAATGCTCCCGTTATTGACTTGCCCGCCCAGAAAACCAGCACTGGAATTAGGAGCCGATGTTGCAGCTATCGTTGTGGAATGTCAAAGGAATTCAAATGAAGTCCAAGGATTTGACTGGATTCGGCTATATAGCTGCATACGGCTATATAGGGGTTCCGAATTCGCCAGGAACAAAAAGATCACTGATCAAAGTCTTCTTTGAAGCTTTGTTATATAAGATTCTTTTGTACTATTCGCATTAGAAAGGCGTCTAGGTGTATATATAGGGGCTTAGCAACCCGTTGCTGAACCCAGTGTTTTTAGATCATCACGGATCATCATGCCTGATTACCCCTATTCCAATATACACTTATATTCCTGCTGCATTACATCACGAGTCTACCCTGCAAAGATTCATATACTAAAACGTGCCGGGTAGCCTCATCATTTCATGACGTCCCCCACTGTAACGAACCTGTCATACGTCCACCTGGAGGTATGAGCAGTATCCGAAATGGGTTCTTGATTTGCAGGTAATAATAGGGCGAAGAATGATTCAGTAATCTGTTCGTTAAAGAGATTTGCGGACTTTTCCTTTAATCGCAAAACGTTGCCGTTGATTAAAGACTTAGATTAATAGTTAAAGAGCGAAATTAAGTAGGTGCTATTTACAGAAGAAACCTATTCGTTTTATATTTTTCTGTTTTCTATGGGTATGTCGTGGATCTGTGTGATCTGGATGATCTGGATCCAGATTACCTAGATCACTTAGATTACCTTGGTTGCCAAGCTTTCTCCGTCCGAAGTTCAGCAGGGTCGAGTTTGCGCTAGGCTCTAAGGGTGGTTGCTTCCGAAGTAGGAACTATTGTTCTTGTAATATTATTCCCCTTCTCCAAGAATCTTTGTCCCAAAGATAAAACCCGTAGGTAGCCTTCCGTTGGAAAGGCTTTCGAAATTTTTAAGCTGATTTCATTATAACAGGTCGCATTCGAAAAAAAAGAGGAAAACCTCGTCGGAATTAACGCGATTCTCGCGACATTCGTGCTAAATCAATTAAAGAATTTGGTATCAAAGCTTTCCTTTGCTCCAACTGTATTTATTTTGGCGAATTTGACTGTTTTTACGCCCATAAGTATCTAAGCTGCAATTATTGTACCCGTCGCCAGCGTTCTTCCTGCAACGTTTTAACCATGAATTCCCTGAAGAAAATAAACGAAATATATGAACGTTTACAAAAAAAGCAGCGGGAAGTTGAGGATAACTTTTTGGCGTATCAAAAGGTTGCGAGGGAAGAACTGGATGAATTGCGGCGTCGGCAAGATGAAAAATAGGAAGAATTTATTGAGAAATTAAGGCGCTTACACTTTTAATAGGACCTTTTTAAAAAGAAAGCCTTAAAAATGTTAAAAAAGGGTTTGGAATTAGACCAACTAGAAGAACGGGAAAGGTTGGAAAAAGAACAACGGCGTATGGAAATAAAGCAAGTTCAGCTTGTTTTTGAAATGGACGGCATGGTAAAGGCGTTTATTTCCTTCGATTGGAACGCCGTAGGGTTGGATTTAAATGCCGGGCCGCTGTCTCCTGCAATCTTAGCTGCGTTAAAAACGGTCGGTTAGGATTCTAGCAGTGAAACGTTTTAACCAGGTCCTTCGCATTCGTTAAGTGCTTAAAGGATTCCCAAGTGTTTTCTTCGTATAGGTAGTCCTTCTATTTGATCAGATATTGGACCTTATCTTTAATTACCCTGGAATCCAGTACTCGTTTAACTTCGTACTTATCGTCGTCTTTTTCGACTTCCAGATTGCTTTCTAACGGGGTGTTCTTGGGTACTGGTTTAAGCAAAGAGATATAGAAAACAGGATATATTTTTATCGTTTTAGGTAATGACAGTCGGTAGTTGATTTTGGAAATAACCTTATCGATCTTGAATGGACCAAGTTTCTTGAAATTAAGCTTATTACTAGGCCTTTTCGTTTTAATTTGAGAAATATTCGAAGTTGCGTTTTGTTTTTGGCGTAACAAATAGACTTTGTTTTCTTTCGATAGAATTGGTCCCTTAATTCTTTTTTTATTGTAATATCGGGTCATTCTTTGTTAAAGGAATCGTAATTTTTTTTGTAGGCGGACCTATTGAAATGGTGCAGGGTGCCGGGCTAGGGGGCATGGCTTGGCTGATTAGTTAGTCAGCTCCACGGGTGTATTTCTAGGAGCTCTTCTCGCCGGGCGCAACCCCGAGCATCGTCCATCATTATTCATGATACCACACTTTAGAGTCTGGTTCAACACGGACCCAAATACAGTGTTTTCGTTTGCCTTTATACCGTTACACTCGGCTACTTTATTGTGACACAGTCTTCAAAAATGCTCTGATCGGAACTGAGTCTCCCCGTCCCAATTCAAGTGGCTGCCAAGGAGAGGATATTGGCTTTAGTTAGCTGCCGACGGATCTCGATCACCGATTAATATGTCGGATGGAACGGAAGAGACGAGGTTCTGATCAGAAGTATCTGGACTCGAATACGACTACGATAATGGATACGATTACGATGACTTGAGCGGAGTACAGTTGAGACCGCGATCATAACAACGACGCGACCCCTAGCACGATTAATGAAAGAGCTGTTAAATTAAGGCCTTATTACGAGAACAGCTTTACTCGGAAGACGGCGAAGGAGCACAAGCGCGTACAGGCAAGCGGCTATAGAGCATGGATTGATTATCCAAGTTCTGGACCGATTGCGCAATTCAGGATACCATACGTATTGACAGGAAGATTACGTGGCAAGATAGATTATGAGATTTGACTGACTAGGGCTGAAGAAGCCAAGATTACGTCGCTGGCGACGTGGCTATTAGGGTTTGGACTGATTAGAATAAGTGCAGCGACGACAAGATTGACGATATGGATAGGATAGCGAATACAGGCAGAAAAAGGAATAAAGCTGTAAAGCCATTTATTTTGCAGGCGAGAGGAAAGTATCGAAAAAGGAATAACGTTTTCCAACACGATGCAGGAATTAGGAGAGAAACGTTATACGATATATTTTGGACCTTCTTGGCGTTAATCGGGTAGCATCCCGTTTAGTTATTGTTAGGCGGTATCATTTGGGAATTGCTTCTTTTGTTAAGCTTAAGTGTTGTGGCGCTTAGGTTGGCAGTGGAGGTATTGATTGGCAAGTTGGAGAAGGTGCAGTTAGATGACTAGTGTCAGCTAGCAGGGGTGTGCTAGCACCCATATCCGATAAGATTCCCTCTGATCGGAGCATATATGTTCCGTGGCTAGACTACTTCAAAGATCAGTACGCGTTGCCAGAATGCACGCAACTAGCCAATTAATACAACAGAACTGATGTCCCCTATATCTGACAACTAGCGATGCAGCATTAATTAGGATGAGGTTATTTAGACAAAGAGTAAAAAGAGGTCGTTTGCCTTTTAGGTCCGAAAGAGAAGGAAAGTATACCTAAAACAATTATCGCGGACAGTTATCTACCTTATGCCTAGATATATTCCTGCTGGAAGAGCATTTCAGAACCTAAGTGATTCAAGGACTGGTGGCACTGATTAGACGGCGATAGGCTTTAGCAGGTTTTCCAAAGGCCCGTCGAAGCTTTCTAAAATTGCTATTTAGGTCCATTTACAATACTGATTACTGCCAGCACCAAACTTCCCTAGCTTTACGAAAGACCAAAGCGTTGCATTAGATATTACCGCCCAGTACCGATTAACTGAGAACCCCTACGACAGTGAGCCTGGTGAGGCTGAACTTTAGAGCAACAGTAATCCGATTGGATCCCCGGAGCCAGCTAAGGATACGGTCGCCCAAGTGAACCCTGGAGTCGTTGTTAATATACCACAAGGACGAGAAATTATACGATCCCAGAAGTTTTTAAAGTTATCTACGGGATTAGCAATACCTACACCGGACGTTACACCCTTTGGACCCATTGATCAAATTGAGTACGGTTTCCCTGCTAACATCATAAATAAGCTTTCGTCTTTTATAAGGCGACCACCCCATCAACGCTCCACCCCCTCTACGCGCCGGCGATTTCCCATACAAAATCGTCAAAATCACTATAATTTTAATAATACTTTAAAATTCGAACAAAAATCGAAAAAATAAGCAACCTTCGGCATTATTATTAGCTTTAAGCTGTTTACGGAATAAAAATTCTTGAAAAATTGTCATAATTACCTAATATTTTTAGATATTTTATTATATTTCATAAAACGGTTTACCATATATTTTATATATAATATTAAAGATATTAAAAAGATATTTTATATATAACTAATCTATTATACAGGCTATAGAACCGCGGTTCCGGTTTTTATATATCTTTATTAAATTAAATGATATGATATAAAAACTAAAAGTGGAGAAAAACTGGAGAAAATTTGTATGGGAAAAATAATGCTTGATTTTCAAATATTAATAACACGACCAATAATAACAGTATATAAATAATATATCGGCAATATATAGACAAATGGGAAGTATGTAAGCGAACGAAAGACCCATATTTTTATCCATTTTTATTGCGTAGTTATTTATAATTAAACTTACTAGTTAGATCTTAACAATTTGCCATATAATTTGTATGGGAAATTGTTAACGTCATACTTTCGTAACTTTAACCTTAAATTTATTCCCATCAATATTAATATTAATAAATAATAATTTATAAACGGTTTAATTTTAAGGCTTTAATTATTATTCCGGCGGCCGTTTTTTTATATCTAGTTTTGTTAATTAATTATAAATATGCAGTTTTGTTGATTTTGTATGGGAAATGGCGGCGCGTTGGGGGGGTGGAGCGTTGATAGGGTGGTCGCCTTAGTCCTTCCGGACTTATCGGCCTTCCCGGACCTTCGCTTTTTAGGAACTGGAGCTACCGATTAGCTTGAAGAGGTTAACAGACTGTTTACGAAGTACAAGCTTAAGGAGTCTAAAATAATCGCCGAGTTACCTTACTGGATTGACAGCCCTTTTATGAAAGACCGGGTTAAAGCTGTACTTGATAATGTGACCCAGTGGGACGAAGCGTCTAAACGTATCCTGAAGACCTTTAAGCTGCAGGACCCAAAGCAGATTCGGACCGCCAAGGATCGATTAAGGACTTTGACAAAGCAAGCTTAACGCGGTATCCCTAATCATATATATAAGTATTGTTTGGAGCATGCTGTTAGGGTGAGAGATATTCTGGAAGAAGTTAAGCAAAAGGGCAAAACAGTTACCAAGGACGAGTACACTAAAAGCTTACTGGAAGGGTTGTCTGCTAGCTATCTCGAAGGGATTTTCAACAATTCGTCCATAAAGCTGGAAAACCTGTACGCAATAAGCTACAACAATATTTCGATACTAATCAAAGATTGGGCCTTAAATAAAGCTGGACTCCTTAGATATAAAGGACGTAAGCGATAGTAAGGAGGTATCCGTTTCGACATTGACCAAAAAGAAGAGGAACGGACTTACCCGATTTAGCAGCTTAAGTTATAACGACTAGGAAGCCCTTAACCACGACCAAAAGTATCGAGCCGTACTGATCAGATAGCCGAAATTACGAATACGCTACAGGATTTAAAGATCGCACAGGTTAAATAAATCCAGAATTTAAAGGCTTTTAAAAAGGAAATGCGTAACCGAAAGGCAGCCCGGATATTACAGTATTACGCTCCGCTAGAACAGAAGGCGCCTTGGGCATATAATTATAATGCCAACCTATCGATTAATGCAGTTAATCTCTAGCCGGATAAGTACATTCGACTAAATCCTTACCGTAAACAAGGTGGATACCGAGGTCGAAAAGGTTACCGTAAAAGTTATCAAGGCCGAGATGGATATTTTAGCGGTTTTAATCAAGGTACCTGTTAGTTCTGCTTAAAGCCCGGATATACCATGCAAAAATGCCGTCTGTTTGTCAATATGGAAATTACAGGACTGGTCTCACTCGCCGACGATGGATATACCATTTTCCTAGGAACCCCAAAGGACAAAGCTACGTTAGGCATAATTTAGTTCCCACAAATCCTTAAGAGTTAAGCGATCGAGCAGCAGATCTTAATTTGGAAGAAGATTTTAGAATGGATCTATGGTTTACCAGCTTTCCCTGCCCGATTTAAGGAGAAGATGCGGTACTTTGATCGGCGAGACGACATTTTCCGTGGCGTAAACAGTTAATTAACTAGTCCCGACCAGGATATTAAGAGCCTAGCTAAACCTTAAAAGCATCTTACGATCCTGAAGCCAAACCGACAGGAGACCGACATTAATTAAAACAGGGTGACCGAAATTAACATGATTCATTTCGTCGATTATGACGGAGAACCGTTTTACAGAAAGGCACCCTTGCGGGAATGGCTATGGAGCGACCCTGTCGAAAGCAAAAATACCCGATATCTGGAGGAAATCCGAGCCTTGGAGATTGACGACTTTGATTATCCGGCTGTGCTTACCAGCGTTATGATGGCCAAGCGATTAAGAGACGAAAAAGAGGAATCTGGAGGTACGAAAAGGAATAAGACTAAGTACGAAACTGATAAAGATGACCTAATGTTCGAAGGATCTTTTTTCTATAATATAGAGGTTGGCGCCCAGACGATTAATAGCGCCCAAACGATTAATGCTCCCTAGATAGATAATATCATCCAGATAGATGCCGGTACTCCTCAGATAGACGATGCTACCTAGACGGACGACACCCTTACCCATAAAGGCTTGATCGATAAGCATATAGTCAAATTCTGGGAGAAGAAGATCTGGGAAAATTCCAAAAGGAAGTTTGAGATTATTTGGGCCGAATTAATCGAGGTTTACCCAGATTTCGGAAAGGCTTTTAAGAATTTTATGGCCGTTAAGATTTTGGAGGCATTTGGCCGCAAAAACAAGGAGACGATTAAGATAACCGAGGCTAAAGTGCGAGGATTAGAACCCCCAAAAGCAAAAAGACCTGCTAAAATCCTTACCATGGATATCGGTTATAAGGTTGAAAGCCAGAAAGAAGCCAAAGTTCTGTCGGTCCAGCAATGCAGTCCAACTGAATACATTACCCCGTTATTCAGATTAACAGTCAAAGTAGGCCATGGAAATGGCAAGAACCTGATCAATGAAGTTATTAACACTGGAGCAGAGTTTAATATCATAATCACGTCGTACGTCAAGCGATACGGACTGGCTATGCGACAAACCCGCGTATCGTTCTTAGGCTTTAATTCCCAAAAGAGGACTCCTTTCGAAGGCATTGTCGAGGCACCCGTCTGGCTAACTGGCCGATTAATCACCATTCCGTTGTTTATCGTTAATAACCATTACGCTACATAGCTATTGATCCTGGGACTTAACTTTATGGCCAAATCGAAAATGACGCTTAATATGGATCCGGACGTAATAAAAAGAACCCTGGAGTTTGGACCGTCGAAGATCATTATCCCCTTGGTACCTGCAGGAAGAGTTACGCGTAATATTCGTATTGACGAAGAGCAAGAAAAAGAGCAGCCGGTAGAACAGTAGGCCGCTTTACTGGCGAAAACAGGCTTACGAGCGAAAAGACAAATAAGCACGTTACAGGCTTTTATATCTTTTCGGTTAGTGATACCTATGCTGATTAGAACGGAAGAACTATTTAGGAAATTATTGGTGACAAGCTGGAACCCGGAAATAAAATTTTAAGCCAGTTCAGCGACGAAGAATTTGCACATGCCTTGTATGGAATTCTATAGGACGAAATACAGCAAAAGATTAATGATCGGACTGTCCAGATCAATACCATATACAAACCCAAATGGAAAAAAGTGGACCCTATCGATAATGTACCTTTTGATGGATCAGTTCCCCCTGGAGACCCGAATTAAAAAACTAAAAAGCTCGAGAAAGCATAACAAGCCATTAATCAAAACGGAAAAAAGCCCGATAAGCCTGGTACACCTTTAGCTACTTTGTTCCCTAGATTTACCATTATGCCCCGAGGGACCCGATTTACTAAAAAGCGCGCCAACGCTATCCTTAATCAGTTAGGAGATAAGTTTACCCGTATGGAGAAAGCCTTTTTTAAAAAGATACTTTTTCGCAAAGAAGCTGCATTAACCTGGGATTAGAAAGAATATGGCAGAATCAAATCAAATATCGCATTAGATTATGAGATTCGAACGATCCCCCATAAGGCGTAACAAGCCAAAGGCATAACAATGCCAGCGAGTATTAAAGATAAGCTAATCGAAGTATTGCGAATGCGTATGTAACGAAGTATCCTTAAACCGTCCCATGCTGCATATAAGAATACCTGGTTCCTAATCGAAAAAAAGGATAATGGTTTCCGATTAATCAATTCTGCGACAAAACTAAATGCTATTACTTTGCGAAATGCCTTTATGCCGGATAACTGCGACAAATTCTCCGCGGATTTTGCTATATGCTCCCTAGTTACTCTGGTAACCTTTTCTCAGGTTACGATCAGGTTATTTTGGCTCCAGCCAGTAGGGATTTGACCACTTTCGCGATACCGTTAGGACTTTTAAGGTACACCACTATGTCTTAAAGGTTTACCAACTTTGTAACTTATTTTTGCCGTATGGTTAGGAGGATTTTACACGATCTGATGCCCGATATAGCCCGGCCATTTGTCGATAACGTTGGTGTTAAAGGGCCGAAGATAAGATATAACGAAAAGGAAATCTTCCCAGGAATTCGGCGATTCGTTTATAAGCATATCGTTAACATTGATAAAACCCTTTTCAACTGCGAGCTTGCTGGTGCGACGATCAGTATAAAAAAGTCTTAATGGTATCAAGAAATAACCGTTATTATTGGATTTGTTTGCGGAACGAATGGACGGCAACCTGATATAACCAAGGTAGTAAAGATTCTAGAGATCTAGCCATACAAAAACGTTTCGGAAGTTAAAGCATTCTTAGGCATTATCGTTTATTATCGAATATTCGTTACGTGCTTTGCCATTAAGACAAAGCCTTTTATACGCTTGCTCCGGAGGAATTAACCTTTTATTTGGGGCCCTGATTAGAACCATGCAATAAAAAGCGTTAAGAAAGCGATTACGACTACCCCGATTTTGATTACCTTAAACTATGGCCCGGAGGTAGGAAAAATCATTGTAAGAACCGACGCGAGCAAGGAGGGCTTTGGAGGTACTTTCGGCCAACTGATTAATAGAATGGAGCATCCCGCGCGTTTTGAAAGTGGTACCTGGAAGGATGCTGAGCTGAATTATAACGCTGGCAAATTAAAATGTCGAGCTGTTTTTAAGATCCTGAGGAGATTTCGGAACCATATTTATGGAGTCCGATTCGTACTGGAGACTGACGCCAAGGTGCTGGTGGCCCAGATTAATAACTTACTAAGCTCCTTGCCTGGTGCTGTACTTATTTGTTGGGTCGCCTGGATAAAGATGTTCGACTTTAAGATTAAATACATCCCCGGCAAGAAGAACTTAGCAGCGGACGGCCTGTCCAGAAAGTTACCAGGAGCCTTTAACGCGTTGGACGATTAATGGGAGGGAGAAGTCGATAACTTTATTGATATCTAGCTTGATGTTATTCGGCTTAACCTTATTTTGACTAGGATAGCTTTAATACCTATTGATACGGATCGGCGACAAGGACCTCTTATTAGGAATTGATTAAAGGAATCGCAAAAGTACGCTAGGTTCTTAACGACATTGAATCTCCCTGATCGGCTTAGTACTGTTCCGAAAAGGAAAAGAAATGCTTTTAAAGCCGAAGCGTTAAACTACTTCGTTTAGGACGGCATTTTTTGGCGCAAGGCAAACAAGAGATACGGCAGCCGGCAAGTGGTTGATACTGAATAAGAGCGACTCGCGGTGATTAGGCAATATTATGAGGATTGCGGCTATAAGGGGCGAAATTCGACCTATCGTCGTATAACAGCTTTATATTATTAGCGTGGCATATTTGGCCATATTCAGGAGGTAATGCTTACGTGTGTTAAGTGTTAAAAAGCAGCCGATCGACGTTTTGAAGAAGGTTATAGATTTTCGCAGCCGATTGATATAACTATTGTTTGGGTGATCGATGTTCAGTTTATGCCCAATAATGATGGCTGCAAGGTTACTGTCGAAGCTAGATGCGAATTATTTAATTATCTGGAAGCTAAAGCCCTGCGATCAGTTACGTTAGCAGCGATCAAGAAGTTTCTAGACGAGCACGTCTTTTATCGACATGGCATATCGATCAAGATCAAGATTAACGGAGGCTTAGAGAATAAGGGCGAGGTTATTGAAACCTGCAACGCATTAAGGATCAAGAAGAAAGTTGGTGCCGCGTACGCAGCCTGGCGATAAGGCCTGGTCGAGAGAGGATACGTTCCGATCGTTAAAGCCCTGATGAAAGCGACGAATGGGACTGGCAAAGGATAAGTTAAGCTTTTACCTAAGATGGTTTTTGCTGATAATACCACTGTGAAAAGTTATGGTCTTAGCCCTTATGAACTGCTGTACGGACAAAGAGCGTTTTTATCGATCGAGATAGTCCTGCCGACCTGGAGAATTATGACTTGGGACTTAGATACGCCGAGAAAAGATCTGATTACGTAACGGATTCGGCTTTTAGAAAGAAAAGCTGAAAACGTGGCCAAGGTTACCAAAGTGATCGTTGATTAGCGTCGCAAAGCTGCTAAACTGGCGAATAAGAAAGATAAAAATAAGATGAGAGATAAACCCTTAAAAGTAAATAACCTGGTATTGCTATATGATACGCCGCGATATATAGATATGTCTAGGGATATAAAGCTAAAGTACCGTTGGACTGGACCGTATTTAATCAGTGCAACTACTAGTTTAAGTACTTACTGTTTGAAGGAAATTAATAGGACGAAGTTATAGGGTACCTTTCCTGCTAATAGATTAAAGCAATTTGTAAAAGATGAAAAAGGATATTGGGAACCGATTGACTTACAAAAAAACGACTGGACGCAACTATTTGCTAATCAGCCTAACGATACGATGTCGGACATATCGGATACTGCGAATGTCGAGCCACCTGAAAACTGGTAGCCTAAAGCTTTAAAACCAGTAAGAACAAATATTAAGGTGCAAATACCTAATGGCAGACTTAAAGGCTATGCGGTTATGAACGACAACGATACGACAAAGACGATACGATTAGGAAAACGGAAAAAATCAACGCGATTAATTGCAAGAAACTAAAGTACTATAGTTCTTTCGAATTCCCTTCGAACCCTCCCAGCTCCCGCTAAGCTCCCTTTAAAACCCCTTGGATTCCTTTACCGACCCGCCTATTAAGACCTTGTACGATAACTATTATGCCTTACTTATAATTAGTCCGCCCGGTTGTATTCGCCCGGAACTTGGAATTAATGATATGCTTTTCTACCTTGCCTCGAAGCCAATTCCCATCGAACGTTTTGATAACGGGATAAATCTTTGCGCGAATATTTTCCTTAATGCGTAGTAATCGTAAAAAGCTGGCCCTAAATACCTTAAACCGCTCGTTTCGGAAAGTGTAGTTATGCCCCTTAATAAACCCGATACAGTTACCATAAACCCCGTCAAAAAAGCCAGGAAGCGACCAGCACCCAAAGAATGGGTACATCCCATATTGATCAGGATACTTCGATGTTATATGTCGTCTTTCGCAAAGTTCGCAAGGTACCAGGTTAGGTATACCGAATGCCTGGATAAACAAACTAGTGACGTATTTAGGATTTTTGGCAAGAACGGCCATAAAAGAACCTAAAGGACTGCCTTTAAACATTTCGACGTATACTGGGTATATCACCAAGTTTTCTACTAACTGGAGGTACTTGATCACATTGGATTGGGTATTTGCGGCCGCCTAGAAGTTTTCGCTTTCGATTTGTTATTGTATGTACCGACTAATAGCTGGACTACCGATAATACTGATAGATATAGCTCCGAATATTTATATTAATTAGCGGATTTCGTCCAAGAATGTTACGAAAAAAGACCATATACTTACTTCGAGATGCTTAAGAATAACATGGTGTATAACATTATTATCGTTCCAAAATCTAGCCACGTTATAAGAATTCTCAAGATGAATACGTCGAAGGCGTAATGCTCCAACGTTAGTGTATGGCCCAGGGACCCGATCAGTAACACGAGGACGTGCCGGGTATGCTATAATTATCGAAGCCGTTAACGAAGACCTGGCGACAGAACTGCTATGAGGTATTGGCAGGTCAATGGGAACAGGTATAGGCGTCACTGATCGTCGACCACCGATTATCTATTTAACGACACCAAGGATGGGGCTAGGCTTTGGAGGCGCTTTAGTTACCTCAGTTGATAGTAGTACACCTCGAGCTAGCCAGGGTTTTGGGAGCAGTGGATTATCCATAACCGGCGTTTCTGGAGGCAGAATGTCCTGATTAGGGCCTATACTGCAAAATCTATACTGGAAGGTAAGGGTAAGGTCAAGAATGGGTGCTTAACGATACATTGGGTTCTAAGATTTGCGGACGTTATCAGGATTAAATGGAGGCTTAAAATCCCGAATACTGCCCAAAAGCTTATCGATACGACGAATTAATGGCTTGGAAAATATAGACGAGTTTGACACCGCCAGGATTCTACGGCGTTAATCAATGATTTGGTCCAACCTTTTAATGTTTGCCTCGACCCTAGGATTAATAGGTTTCTTGGTAACAGGACCTAAAGGCTTATTACCCGGTCCAGATTTCCTCTTAATGGACGATTTTCTTATAGAATCGACAAGATCACCTAGGTTTGCACTTCCGCGAAAACCCTGGGAACTGCGTAGATCTGATAGCTAACGAAAACTTATGATGGTATTAATCAGTGTAATAAGGATAATTATGTATGTATTTAGGTATATATTAGGTTTGGAGGGAGAAGTTGGAGTAATGTTGCAGAAAAGTTGCAAAAGAAGTATGTAGGTACGAAAAACGAATATACGAACCTGATTAAACAAAGCGACGACGACGGCACCTATCTATATAACTTTTAATGAAACTTTCTGAGATTTCTCGGTATACAGGTTTTATTTACAAAAATTTTGGTACGTTAACCCTATACGTACTTAATCAGATAAACGTACAAGTTACTGGCAGATTCTGGCAAATTCCTTTACCCATATAGCAATTACACCTCGATTTCTGCAAAGCATTTACACTTATACCAATATACCTGCACACACATATCACACATTATCCCCAGCTACCTTTATTATCCCCAAGTCACCTAATACCATACCTAAGCATACTGATCAATACATCCCCAGTTATTATGTCGTCGTCCAAGAAGCGTACCATGCAAAGCAAAGGCGAAAGCTCCAAAAAGCTAAATACCTCGAATTCTGGAAAGCTTGCATAATCAGCCAATATACCTATATAAGAAAACGATAATATGGTATAATTCCTTAAAAGGATATATAATAACAGTTCCACCCCCCATCCAGTAGGAAAAGTTGCGCCTTAAATTCGTTTTGATCGGCTTATTCCCATATACCTAAAAAACGTAGATGGCCAACGTCCATGGAGAAACCTTAACCCATTACCATACTGGTTAACATAGCCTTGGAGTAACGAAATAGCTGGATATCTGTAGCAAACCTTTATGATCGTTCAAGACAGAACTTACCTGCGCTCTGAGAATGTTACAGCTCTTATCCAAATAATCGCTTTGGGAGCCTTTCCAGGAATTATAGTTGTCATTTCAGAAGCTGGACGGATAATCTTATACGGCAAGTCTAGACTATTCCTTAGTAAGGCCCAGGAGGCGATTAATGTTAGTAACCCTAAGTATGTATGGTTTGTCGCCCAGATCAGAGTCCGGACAGATGAGGGACCGATGGGACATTAGGTTGGTATGCTGTACGTCCGGACAAAGCGCTTGGTGCTTATATTCGATACTTATGTTACTCCTGATCGTGCCCAGTTATTACTCCAGCTGTATCGAGAGGCATGGAAAAAGTTAGGTCTGGATAATTTACCAGCCAGAGTAGTGATCGTCAGAATGCCCCGCCAAAGCAGGCATTATACTTGTGGACTGTGGGTTGCTTATGTTTTCTTTATTGTTTGTCGAGACCTTGCAAAATGGGGAAACAATATCATAACCGATTGGTCTGGATTCGGCGAGTATCGAATGCAGAACAAGATTACCGACATGATCAGAGGATTTCTGGGCCTGAAACAAAAAAAGGAGGACGTTAAAAGAAACGCAGGAGAATGGCCTGGAAAACTCCCGTTTTTATTAGCTGAGGATGATAACGATAAGCTAGACTTTGATTAATCTGCCCGACTATTCTATGGTAGACGACGTTAATAAGAGCAACGTCCTGATCAGTTTTAGGAATTATCCGCAAAATCATTTCCGATAGCAATGCCCCTTCCCTTATTAATTAAGATTGGCCCATCGAAATCTAGGGCTACGCATCTTAATTTAACATTTTCAAAATTACCATTCGAGATGAAGTACAAGCTTCGACCGGCCGTCGGCGATCAGCGAGCAATGGCAATGGTACAGGGTTAATATGTCATTCCGTACAAGTGGGTGGGAGACATTTTTGAGGATACCGGATAGAAACCAGAACCGTACTTCCCGTAAGGATGGCCAGGCTGGGGTAGGTATAAGGCCATAATCAGTATGGAGAAGCCGGAGGATAAGGTTAAAAAAAAGCAGGAGAGGGCCAAGCAAAGGGAGGATCTGGCCAGACGTCGAGGACGAAGTCCTAAGTTAAGAATGCTGGAGGACAAGCCGCGTAAACGCTAACTAGATTGATTAATAGATTTTATGTATAGTTCATGGCGTTGGGAGTTTATTGCGTTATGTTTTCATTTGTTTCTTAAGATGGATTAAGGATAATCTTATCTCGAGAAAGGAGGGTTAAAATAGTACAGGGTGCCGGGCTAGGGGGCATGGCTTGGCTGATTAGTTAATCAGCTCCACGGGTATATTTCTAGGAGCTCTTCTCGCCGGGCGCAACCCCGAGCATCGTCCATCATTGTTCATGATACCACACTCTAGAGTCTGGTTCAACACGGACCCAAATACAGTATTTTCGTTTGCCTTCATACCGCTACACTCGGCTACTCTATTGTGACACAGTCTTCAAAAATGCTCTGATCGGAACTGAGTCTCCCCGTCCCAATTCACTATACTGTTTGGATTTCAGTTGCTACCGTTTTTGCTTAAGGCGCTTTCGCGGTTAATTTTGGAGCTTCGTTTAATGGTTGTTCTGGCCGTTAAGTCTCTGCTTGGTGACCATATACCGCTGTATGAGGAGAAATACCTATATCTTCGTTAACAGAGGTATTATAGGCCACTTGGGCCAGTGGAAAAAGTTCAACCCAATTGTCCTGCTGGTAATTGATGTAACTTTTTAAATATTGCTTCAACGTTTGATTTAGACGTTTTGTTTGTCCATCTGTTTATAGGTGGTATGCTGTAGAAAATTTGAGCTTGGTACCTATCTGCTTAAAAAGACTGGTGCCAAATTTTGATATAAAAAGCTTATCTCTATCCGAGATAATTTTTTCTGGTATCCCATGCTTATCGAAGTAATATCAGACAAAAGCGTAAGCCAGTTCTGCCGTTACGTTTCCGTTAAAAGGTAAAAAGTACCCATATTTGGTAAATCTGTCAACGATTACCTATATCCTATTATATTGAACTTCGGTAATAAGGTCTTGTGATAGGGGTAAACCGATAATAAAATCCTAAGCAATGGTATTCCAAGCCTTTTCCGGAATATCTGTGGGCTGTAAAAGTCCGTAAGGCTTATATCGGGCTGCTTTTACCTTGTTGCAGATATTATAATCCTTGACTACCTGCTTGGCAGTTCGTCGAAATCCTAAAAAGTCGTATTTTTTTGGTAATCGTTTGATAGTTTTGAAGATACCTTGGTATCCGTATAACGGATCTTCGTGGAATTCTTTGACGAATTGCTTTTGTTGGTCTTAAGGGATGTAGATTTTGCCATGGTATAACAGCTGGTTTTCAGGTTGTTTATTTAATTGTTGCACTTCTTTTTGCTTTTCCTTATTATAGGAATTTCGGAATTTCGTTAAAAGTTTTGGAGTAGGTTGCTTCAGTATTTCATACAACCGTAAGGTACCGTCTTTAGTTTGTTACAACACTTACATTCGACGTTTCAGAACTTTGGAATCGTAATCTCCTTTGCGATTTAGGATATCTGCTTAGATGTTTCTTTTTCCCTTGATATGGTGGATGTGGAAGTTGTATTTCGATAAGAAAATTATTCAAGATTCGTAGCGTTTGTTTAGTTCTTGGGTCGTTATAAATCGAGTAAGATTTTTGTAATCTAAGTAAATATTGAAAGGCTTTTTAATTCCGTTAAAGAAAAGTTCCCATTCTTTAAAAGGGTTAATTATCGCTAGTAGCTCTTTATCGTAAGTCTTGTATCGGAGTTTTGCGTCTCGAAGGGCCTTGGAATAATAGGCTACTGGGTACTATTTCCTATTATCTTTTTGTTGCTTTAAAATTGCGCCTAGAGCATAGTTTAAAGCGTCTGTCTTTAGACGTTTCCTTTTGTCGGCGTTAGGCAATCTCATTATCGATGCTCTGGTAATTTCGTCTTTAAATAGCTGAAAAGCTTCCTTAGCTTTTTTTGGGAGTTCGAATTTTTTTTCCGACATATTTCTTAGTAGTAAGTTTCGTTAATAGTTTAATAATATCTTCGTATCCTTGGATTAGGTTACGGACATAGCCAGTAAATCCTAAGATCTGCCGGATATTTATAACGGTTGCTTTATTAAGGATGGGCCAGTTTTTAATTGCTTTTAATTTGAAGTCCTGGATCTGAATTTAACCAGGGGTAAATGTAAATCCTAGATAATTTAGCTTTTGCGTATGCCATACACTTTTGGCAGGGTTTATTCGGATATTTGCTTCATCTAAACCTTTAAGAATTTAGAAAATATGCTTTTTATATTTTTCCAGCGTTTCAGAATAGATGAGGATGTCGTCGAGGTAAACAAAGATATATTTGTTCAGGAATTTCCTAAATATGGTTATAATCAGGCGTTGGAAACTGGCGGAGGCGTTAGTAAGTCCTAAGGGCATTATTCGATATTTGTAATGTCCATGTATCGTTCGAAAGGCAGTTTTCTATTCTTTTCCTTTTCCTATTTTGATGCGGTAATACCCGTTTCGAAGGTTTAAGGCAGTAAATTATTTGGCTTTGCTTGCGTTTTCCCTTAAGGTATTTATTAAGGTTAAAGGGTATCCGTTTTTGACGGTGATATTGTCAGATATAAGGGACATCAGATGTGTTGTTGTATTCAGCTGAGTTGCAGGTGCTTGTTGCACGCGTGCAGCTCTAAGTAGTTTAGCCACGGAGCATATATGGGCCGATCATTAGGTGACCTTTCCGTATATGGGGCGCTACGCACCCCCCAGCTAGCTGACAGATATCGTTCAGCTGTCGATAATCGACTACGCGCCGATAAACTAGATCTCCGTTTTGGTCGATTTTCTACTTGCCGTCCTTGATTTTAGGTACCATAAATACAGAGTAACCTGCGGGAGATTCGGATGGCTGAATATAACCTTTCTTTAAGTCCAGCTGGATGCTTTTTCATAAGGCCTTTATCTTTTCTGGATTTATGTGGTAAATTTTGTAAAGCTTGGGGTAATGTTTTTCTTTAATAGGTATACGATAATCTCATTATCTGTATGGAAGTAATTCGTAGTTTTTTTTATCTTTGAAAAGTCGTTCGAATCGCTGATATTCAGAAGGTATTGTACTGGCAAAGTTTAATACTTTGGCTTTTCGGATAATGTAACAAACTTCTTTAGTCCCTTTTTCGACAGGAATTAATTCATGGTCCTAAAAAAGCTGGCAAGTTTTCCAGTTGATTATTGGATTGCTGGAATTAAGCCATAGCATCCCTAGAATAATATCGTAACCTGATATATCGGCGATATTTAACGTAAGATGCTTTTGATGTTCTTAAATCCATATGTTATGACCAGAAGGACTTGGCATAAAAAGAGACGGTCGGAGGATATGGAAGATATCTCCGATGTGGGTCCTAGGCCACGTGACTGGCTCAAAGGTCTCAAAGCGCTTGGCACTTTGAGCCCCTTGAGCCAGTGGGGGCCGGCTCAAAGGGCTCAACGGGCTCAAGGGTTTGAGCCGCTTGAGCACCTTGAGCCAAGAC
>QJNY01000833.1:0-22026 GCA_004155945.1 Monosporascus sp. mg162
GCGAAAATAACGAAAATCGATCTTTGCAAAAATATATGGCGGAGAATATGACGATCATGAGCAAAGTATTGGCGAAACTGGAAGGGGAACTGGAAGGGAAACTGGCTTAATATTAGAAAAGACGTTAAGTTTCTTGATATATGGATAATGAACGAACGGCGGTAACCGGCTTGACAACTTCGAAGTTCAGATTATGGAACGATGCATGCTGCTTAAAAGATATCGTTAGGGCTCAGGTTGAAATGGTATCCATACTGGGATCAACTTACGAGGACTACGAGCGATGGTTTGCCCGGCTGCTCCGGATTGCGAAGACCGTCCAGAATTTCGACAAGAATCGACGCGGATAGGAACGGGACAAGGCAGTCTGAAGTCGCCTTGGAGTGAGATGCCTGAGCGGTTGGGATTGCACCAATTCTCCAATGTCGGAGGAACTTACCTGCGAGAGGGATGGGTTTAGTGAAGCCTAGGAATTGAGGTAGTAATCTATCATTCTGGACAGCTCATCAGTTAAGCACAGTGACGGCCTTCTAAAGCATGATGGCGTACTTATCCAATTTTGTCTACACGGTCACGTCTCCTCTAGGGAGAAGTGGCTGTGATGCTTGGGCTTTTCGTAGTCAGGGTTCTCCCTGGGCCATCTGAACTGGTCTATACCAAAATGACGAATGGCCCACTGAGTAGCAACCGACGCATGCTTGGTGAGCAGCGTCCCCAGGTCGCTGTGGTTCACTTCGTGCGAGTACTCTGACTGGAAAGCCGCCAGACGGGGGCAGTGGAAGAAGAGATGCTCTACTGTATGCCGGCCTGTTCCGCAAAGGCACTTGTCAGAATCAATCTGTGACAAGGTCAGCTTTTGTGCACGGTGCGCAGCCACATGGCCATTGTGCCAGGACCACATACAGAATCCACCTTGATCGAATGCAGATACGCCCTAAGACCTATGCAGCCTGTTCTGCAGTGGAGCAGCATGGTGCTCTGGGCACGAGACAGGCCTTTGTAATACAGATAACTTTCAGGGCCCCATCCTTCCTCGAGAGCGGCGGTCCTCAGCCTAGGTTTGTCGAGACGGTTGGCGTAGTGTCTGCGGTAGTCATTCCAGAGACTCAACATGGAGACGGCCGCATGATGCAAGGCGCATTTATTGATGATCTTGTTGCGTCTCTTCGAAGTTGGCCAGGCCCTGATCGTCTCCTCGTCGTCGCTGATTGTACGCCGAGCTTCTTGTTCGAGATGGATTGCATCGGCGTGTAGTTTTCTGAAAGGGTGTCGTTCAAGCGACGAGTCGGAGACGCCTACCAGAGGTCGGTTCCTGATTCTTTCGAGCTCTTGGAATTCTGGTGTGTAGACTGTCCGAGCCCGATGAGCCAATGCTACGCGCTGAAGATGCACCTCCAGACTCTCGATGTGGAGCTCTTTTCGGACCACGTCCCGAGGCGTCCCCTTCATTGCCCCCGAGATCTGCAAGAGACATTCTTGTTGTAGCGACTCAAGCTTCCCCGCCAGCTTCTTTGCCAACCGCCATTGGACTCCGTCACCACTAATGAACCAAGCGCCACAGGCGTAAGTGATGATTGGTCGAACTTTGGTCAGATAAAGCTGCCTCATGTTGTGCAGATCTGCACCCCAAATGGAGCCAGAAATGCGTCGCAAACATTTCATATGGTTGCGGACCTTGAGTTGGATCTAAACACTTTGATCAATACGACATTCCTAAGATGAGGAATCATTGCCATCTCACCTTTTCAATATGCGGTCCCCACTTGAGTTGATGGTCCACCTCGACGCCAAGGATGCGGAGCTCCGTCTTTAGTGTCTCCTCTGTCAATCCCTTTATTTCGGGAATTCCCTTGAATTGGGGACCTCTACTCCAGGGGGGCCTGAAATGCATCACTGCATATTTTGCCGGCGCGAAAACAACGCCGTGCGGCTCGGCCCAGCCCATCAGGGTTTCGTGCAGCGTCTTGAGCGCCATGCAATTGGTGTGATAGGCTGACGACGACACAACCAGGTAGTGGTCGTCGACATAGCCAAAGCTGAAATGCTCGACGGTAGGATCTTTGAAGGCAAACTTGGTGTTGAGCACTTCAAGTATTCCCGAGGCAAAGAAGAGGAAGAGTATAGGTGACAGAGGGCTACCTTGGGGGATACCAATGTTCAACCAGAATCTGCGTGAAGTGTGCCCTGGCATGCTCAGGATGGTGCTGCGATCAGATAGGAAATGCCACACAAAGAGGACAATCCAGTAGGGGATCCGTTTGGATTCCAGCGTCGAGAGCAAGATGTCTCGTGGGACACGGTCATAAGCGCCTCCCATATCAAGGCCCAACAGGCTGACCACCCTCCTGTTTTCTGGACCCGTGGAACACCAACTCCTATATATGATATTGAGAAGATACTGAAGGGCTTTCGTGGTGCATCTGCCAGGGGCTCCAAATTGCTGTTTAGGCAGTAGATTGAATTGCGTGGCAACGCCTTTCAACCGATTGGCGATGACCTTTTCGAGCATCTTCCCCAGACAGGATAACAGGGCAATCGGCCACCAACTTTTCGGATTGGCGTAGGTCTTCTTTCCCGGTTTTCGTAACATGACAGTCGTGGCATCTCTGAACTGGCGTGGGTGGTAGGACAGTTTGATGCAGGCCCTGAAAAGATGTTCCACATACGATTCGGAGACCCCTCGGGACAGCTTCAAAGCCTCGTTGGCGACGTAATCGGGAAGAGCTGATCTGCCGACGGGGAGCTCCTTGAAAATGCGTGATAGCTCGCCTTCTTGCAGGATTTGTGGTGATGTCGGCCACCCTTCAGGGTTGGTGGGAGAGCTGGACCCGGTGTCGGAGCTGGACCCGGTAGGCTGGGGCCGGGCAAGGGACTCTGAAGGTTGTGGCTTCCCACTAAACTTTGGCCAGAGAGATTCCACCAGACAACGCGCTTTGGCCTCTGCGGTGCAGAATTTGGCTTCGCCGACCACGAGCGTAGGCATATGAACCAACTCGCGCGGCTTGCACCAGCGCTGGGCTCGCTTGGCTATCTTGTGGATAGCTCCTCGACAACTCGTGAAGCGAGCAATGTACCGTCGCCACCTATTGGTCTTGTGTATCCGCAGGAGGCTGTTGGTAATTTCTTTCTCCACCTCCCATAGACTGTCCGAGCGCGGATGGGGAAACTCTTCACTTCGTCTCAGAGCGTCCCTCTCCCTGTCCATTTGGGCTTTGATGTGAGACGGGAGGGTCTCAGCATCGGGGACTAAGGGGCGAGCACCTTCCACCTCTTGTTTGACGAGGATCTGCAGGGCCGACACAAATTGGCACGCATACTCGTCGATGTCAGCCTCGGTTTCCAGTTTTGGGAATTGCAATGGTTGAAGAACTCTTTTCGCATTCCTCTCGAAGTTGGGCTTGTCGGCCTTTTTCCAGAGGTACCACTTGCCAAAAGCCCTATTTGCGACCATGTTGAAGGTGGTTTCGACGATCCGATGATCTGTTTCGAAACCCCGAACATCCAGAACCTTGCAACGCGAGGCTCGGGATGCGACGTGACGGCCGGCGAAGATGAGATCGATGGTGGAACTGTACCGACCGTTAAACCCAAATGATCGTGAATATGTGATCGCTCCAGGGGTGGTAAGACAAGTCATGCCCGCCATTTGGGTAAGTCTACACAGTTTATTTCCCCCTTCACATGCCTCGTGAACTTGGGCCCCCCCCCAGAGCGGATGATGCAGGTTGAAGTCGCCCAGGAGGACGGCGGACTCAGGGTTATTGCTCACGCAGGTCCTTGACAGCTCGTCAAGGTCGACTTCCTTGTTGCGATTGTAGACATTGTGGATTTGAACTTCGCCAACAGCGGTGTCAAGGAAAAGAGTCGCCACCAGATCCTTGATGCAATTGCCACGTGGGTCTACTCGCCAATCCTCAATCGGTATCGTTTTGACGACGTAGAAACCGACCCCTTTCAATAACAAGGGGTCAACTTTATTGCCCGGCTTGCCGCGCTGGTTGTCGTCGGTTTCGCTCCGCGGTTGTGCCGCCTGGTACCATACCTCGTGCGCAGGGGATGCTCTCGAGGCAAAGCTGGACGGCGGATCTTGTATGGCGACAATGTCCCAAGGTCTGGGCATCTTCTTCATGTGATCCAAAAGTAAACCGAGACGGTAATCGCTTTTTTTAAGGTTGACTTGCGCAATGGTGAGGGTGCTACCGTCGGCCGGGAGAGCCTTCACATTCTCCGCTGCTGCCTTCACTTTTGCCAACACCTGTAGATGCTGAGATAGACGCAGTGCTGCATCGTGGGTAGGTTGGATCACGGGCGTCTGGTATTGATAGTATTAGCAAACATGACTGGCAGATGGAAATCCAAGGATAATTTGGCACTAACATACCTCTGTCTGCGACTCCCAGTCCCGTGTCTAGGTGCGAAGTTCAAGGCCTTTACGTCTCTGGTAGTTGCGGTATCAGCAAGCGTTCATGTCTGGCGAGTCCTGTGCTCCTCTAGGGCCAATCCTACCTTCCACAATCGACCTCGGGCTTTAGCCGCGGTTCTGTGAGGGGGGCTCATGGTGGTGGTGCATCAATTTGGTGTGTCGAGCCGTGCTCAATGGGCGGTGCTCGTTCTCCGGCGCTGGTGATGAGATGTGAAAACAGCTCAGACATCGCTTGCTTCGTTGCTGGTGGGCACGACACCATGATATAATGTAGTGTACAGGCGAGGAACGGTAGGCGAAGGGGAAGCGAGTAACCGCCACTTGCTCGTCAGGGTCAGTTGATTCGGCCCCCGGTGGGCTGTCGTGATGACGCGGCGACCTGCCGTCCTGGAATCACAACTGTCCATTCTTCAAACTCGGTCATGAACATTTCCAAACGCCCACGTCTCCAATAATCATTAGTGTAACAAAGGCTGTCCGAGTTTCTTAAGAGGCTCCCCGTTTGCCGGCGATGAGTCGCGGGAAACAATGGACGTGTTGGGACGGTGCCAGGCGGTTGGCTTGAGATGCCCGTGGCATGCCATGTGCACTGACATCGAGACTGACGCCACATAGCAAGAATTAGCCAATGCACTCACCCGTCAGACTCCAACGCTGTAAGACTCAGCAGACCTGGAGCACGGCTGGCCCCCAGGTCTTGGCTGCTTCATCAATTGTTAGTTGGGACGCCTTTATCCCGTCTTTCGAGACAACGCCGAATGCGTCGGACTCGTCGCGTCCTGACCGCGCGATTGGCTAACAACTTATGCGCTGGAGACGACGGCCCAAAACCACCCCCCAAGGTCAGAGCCGAGGGTACCTTGGTCTCGATGGGGGGTTGGCTGATGTTGTGGTCCTACGAAAGAACACGCTTCATTCCTGGAGGAAACCACCAACGGTTACTCCAAGCACCATGGCTCTTGCAGATCTTGAGCACAAGCATCAAACGCGAAGTGTACTAAGCAGCTGCGAGAAGACGGCCGTGAGTTTTCCCAGTCATACGCAAAATCGTGGCATCTCTCAGGTCCGCTTTCTTACAATTCCCATCCACCAACTTATCCGTAACCGGTGTCGGTACCAGGTGTTTCGCCATGTCTACTCCCACAGACTCTGCCTTCCATCACATTGAGGTTCTGCTTTGCAGATACGATGACCGCCTCCCCGACGGGTTCGACAAGGAGTTGTATCAGGCAGTTGCCTCCGAGCTCCGACAGCAACTGTTTCTCTCACACGAGACGATTCGAGAGCTAGTCGACCATGCCAAGCACCACAGAGCTGAGCCTCCCGTCGAACCCGCAATATTCACAGTGAAGTACAAGCTCGACAGGAAGGAGGATATCGACCGGTTACATCAGCTGCAATGGAAGGGCGTGGAGCCCTTGTTTCAGGCTGCGGGTGAACCTTGGACTGAGATCGCATCCATGACACGGTCCCACGACGTCGCTACTTTCGACCTTAAATCCCGTAAAGCCAAGCGACTCGTTACGGAGAAGGCAGCTGATATCTCTGCCATACTCAACCTTTCCCCGCTGTGCAAACTCCTTGCGGGAGACTTCTGGGTGGAAGTGTATGGCTTCAACAATAGGAGCATGAAGCAGCTGTTGGGAAACCCAGAGGGCCATAAGGAGAAATGGTCTGAACTTAACAGTGTCCGGATTGAGTCCGCTCGTTGGACGTACGGGAGACTCGTATGGCGACTTCTCTCCCAAGATGATGCCGCGAAGCTTTGTCTAAGTGCAGTTTTCTGAACGGGAACCAAGTCAGAGCCAAGTAAGCCTGGAACCACCCTCCGCAAAGCAGCAGCCTAGATCTGACACGGCGGAAAGGCCATTTAAGAGACGAACGAAGCCGTTCTACTGCTCAATTGCTACCGCCCCGGCCACAAGAAGATCTCCTGCGACCACACTGTGAAATGTGGACGTTGCGCTCAAGGGCACGAGACAAATGTCTGCCCTCGAAAAGATGGAGTTCCGAAATGCGGGAACTGTAACGGTCCACATAATGAGTGGTCGGCACAGTGCGGAAACCCGGAAGTTGTCGCAATGCGGGAAATGTGCCAGAAAGCGAAGGGACCACAGTGGGCAGTCAACCTACGCCTTCAACAAGTAACACCACACTCAGGACGTTCTTCGGCCAACCCTCCGCCTGCCCCTTTGGTTGTCAATGGCCGCAGAGTATCTGGTAGGGGAAGGAAGAGGCAGCAAAAAGCACTAGAACAGCGTCTGGGCAGCCGAAGAGGCAAGCAGGTTTTTTCAATGCACCAGTCGAGGCCACGGAGACGGGGCAGGCAAACCACGACAAAGCTGCCTCATCCGAGCCCTCGAAGAAGCGGCAAGCCGAGGCCGACAACGGAGACTTAGCCGGGCCACTTAAGAAAAGGCAATTTGCGGTCGGATTGAGCTCACAGTCAACCCTCTTGGCAGCTACGGCACGGAGCCCGGTCAGTAACACCGGGGTCATAGAACCGGACACCACACCAGAGGCCGGTCACTCGAACACAACGCGGGACCTGACATCCCAGGGCCAGGTATTGATGGACTTGTACTTGAATCGCGACCCCACCCTAGGGTTTGCAATGGGTACCCAATGGGTACCCACGGACTACCCACGACCGTGGGTGGGTACCCGTGGGTAGTCTTGGCGTTTTTCCAAAAATACCCACGATTACCCACCCACGAATTAACTACCTACGGGTACCTATTAGGTAAAAATTATAATACCGTTAGAACATAACGAATTAAATCGTATTTACTTTAAAAGTAAAATTGTTATTATAAAACGTATTAATCTGCGTAAAAATTGCTTTGCCTTATAAACCAAGCAAAATTAGTTGCGAATTTCCTAATTTGGCTTAACCACTTAATTTAACGTATCACACAAGCTCGCGGCCCAAACAAGCTCGCGGCCCCTTTTTTGGCACCTTGCAACAACAAACTCAAATTACTCAACCACAACATATCAAATTGATTCCAATTAATCGTATTATCTTGCGTCGACCGTATCTACAGCTTCTGGACAAGTGCATGCATGCATTATATCAAAGTTTGTTGCGGACGCCATATTGCCATTCCTTTCTGCCAACCCGCCCGTAGCCGCCTAATTTCAGCAGCTGTTAGCAGCACTTCTTTGTTACGACCTTTCTGCTGGCTAAAAGACCTTGTTTATCTTATATAGCAAGTATTCCTTTTTCTGGGAAATGTTTATTTTAATCGTATAATTGCGTAGGTCTCGAGTTATTGCAAAATCAAGTCCGACACGCCCTGCCATACGTCCCGCGAGACGCCCCGCGAGACGCCCCGCGAGACGCCCCGTACGGACCCCCTATGCCCCCCAACCCGCTCCCAACCCGTTCCCAACGCGTCCTATAACACGTTTTCCGACCTATATCTTTAACGTATTGAAACCGGACAAGAAATGCTCGCGTATTTGGGTTAAGGATTCGGTGGAGAATAGTTAGCTAGTCGGTCGGCTTTGGGTCATACGAAATGGGGGTAATATTAACTTAGACGCGTTGGGAGGTAGTCGGTCGTAGGCGGGTTAGAAGGAAGAAATGGCAACATGGCGTCCGCAATAAGCTTTGATATAATACGTGCACTTGTCTAGAAGCTCTAGAGACAGTTAGCAAAGAAGTATTCGATTGATTGGAATCAATTTGATGCGTTGTGGTTGAGTTATTTGGGTTCGTTGTTGCGAAGTACCCAAAAACGGTCCGCGAGCTTGTTTGGGCCGCGAGCTTGTGTCGTACGTTATTATATTTTAAGCGGCAAACGAATATACGTTTAAAAAAAAGTTGTTTATAAAGGCCCTAAAGGCAATTAAAAAAGTTTTCGGTATGTATATTAATGTTACCGCCAACTTAACTTTGCGCCTAGAAGCCGAATGAAAAGCGGTTTTTCCGAGCTATCGTATTGCTGTATTATTTTAAAACCAGGCCGGGCCGGGAAAATAAAACGACCAAAATTTACGAAGTTCGCAAGTATTATAACTGAAAAAAATTATTTCTTTTAGCATTCCGGTAACCGTAGACTGAAAGTACGAACGTACTTTTGGAAAGTAATTAAAACGACGAAATTTATGTTTCGAATTAAAGCGAAAAAAATGGATTAGTACGAAAATTAATACGTTAATAAAATAGGTATTTAGCTTACTGGAATTTGTAAGACCGGAGGCGCAATTTGAATTTGTCCGTTATCCGCGGAAATAACTTTTTTTAAGTATTAATATCGGAAAGTTAAAATTTAATAAGATTAATTAAAAGCTTTTTTTTATTATCCGCTATATATAAACGAATATCAGAAAAATTATAAAAATTATAAAAATTGGAATAATTTAAGTTTTATTTATCCTTTTGTTACGGATAAAATTAAGGATGCTTAACTTAATTTCGGGTATTAAGTTCCTATTACGTAAGTGGTAAAAACTTTAGCGGGCCTTATAATATAAGGTTTGCAAAGATTTTTAGAAAAATTTAATTAAATAAGTATACGTCTAATACAGCTAGTCCTTTAAAACTAAGTTAATAATAAATATACGTATTAATTTACGTATTAATTAGTTTACCGTTTACCGTTATTTAACTAAAATATTATAATTTTTATGCTTTAACGTAAGCGCTTTCCGTCCAGTATGTTTTACGATTACGTCGGTAACTATTCGGGCAAAGTATTTCGCATATAGCGGTAGCAAATTAGAATATAGGTTAAGATTAAGTTTACGGCCTAAAATTTAAAAATATTAGTTAATATATATTAAAGTGGTAAATAAACGAAAAAGAAAAAATAAGAAAAAATAAAATAAGTTTTTAAGTTTTTTATCTTTTTAACGTTTAGTAATATAGCGTTGAATTTATCCGAAGTAAGTCCTAATAGCTTAGAAAACTTTTCGGCCATGGCATATACCGTATCGTTGATTATCAGCATTAATTTATTTTCGATTTTCGGAAAATAAAGGTAACGGCGGGTTGCATTATTTTATTATAAAAAGGCGATTTGTTCGTTTTCGGATAACTCGTTTTCGAGAATAAATTTCCATTTTTTATTAACGGACGCCTATAGAAAATTACTGTTTAAACTAAAAAGTTTATAAAATAATTAATCCGAATTATTTATAGTCGTTTTTATTATACAAAAACGTAATATAAGGTCGATGTTATATTAAGCTGTAAGTTATTTAAGGTATTTGTTGTATAAACGATTAAAAGTAATTAATACGGAAATTAGTACGCTGCTAAAAGTAGAATTTATAACAAATTATTGGCGGCATCGACAATATGTCGGTAAGCTTTATTTTGGATAATAAGGTCCGGTTCGGGGTACTTTTTATCGCAAGCCGCTTTATCGCGGCAGATCTTGGTTCGTAATATTTACTAGGTATTTTTTACGGCCTCTTGTTAGAATTTTCGCAAAAAAGTTTCTTATTACGCTTTCGCGTTTTTGCAGTATGCTTGTTATTTAAAAGCGCGTCGTCGGGTTTACGATGCTTACAAAAAGATTTACCGTCGTCTTTTCTGGAAGCCGATATTATGTTAAATATAATAAAGTATCGATTAATATAGAAATTAGTACGGAAATTAGTACGTATTATATTAGGAATACGGTATATTTATACCTTTAATTAATAACTATAACGTAAAAAAGTAATACTTTGTTTAATATAATATTTATCTTAAATTAATTGTAAATATCAAAATTTATATTGCATTATTTATATAATTAAGAATATGAAAAAAAATAAAGCAAATATTTTATTATTTAATGAAAATATGCCAAAAAGGAAATTTGGTACTTAGTTAATAAATTAGGAAAAGATTTAATAGGTATAACGTCCCACACCACCTCACCGGATGCACCACCTCACCGGATGCACCACCTCACCGGATGCACCACCTCACCGGATGGTTTTTGGCACCTCCCAACAACTAACCTAAACAACTCAACCACAATACATCAAATTGATTCCAATCAATCGTATTATCTTTCGCAGGCCGTATCTACAGCTTCTGGACAAGTGCACGTATTATATCAAGGCTTGTTGCGGACGCCATATTGCCATTTCTTCCTCCTAACCCGCCCGCAACTTACCTCAGCTAGCTCAGGCCCCGCTGGCTCGTTTTCCATTTTCTTCAAAGTCACTCAAGTACCACTCCACAACGCTAAATATTAACTAATCAAATCCCAAATTCCCGTAACGAGCCAGCGAGGCCTAAGTTGTAGTTGTGCGAAAGAGGGGTTCATTTGCACTATTTGCTTCTTTAAAAAAACGAAAATCAGTGATAACTCAACAACAAAACGTCTCCTGTAGTTATATATATATTTGTACGGTTATTACGATCATGGCTTATTATTAATACTACTCTGGTCCTAATTAGGACCCGTTTGCCATTCCTAAACCTTAGCATATGCAACAGCTGCAGCCCGAACCCGTCGCGTCTTTATTACCGCTTTCCGAATACGACGAATCCGAATTTTCCTAATTTTATCGCGCTACGCCTTTAAAACAAAATATACGTACGCGTACATTAAAATTTTGGCATTAACATCATAGATTTAATATAACGTTCGAAAATTTCGTTCGTAATTAGGTTTTTTGCGAAAATTTAAGTAAAACTTCCTATTCGATTAATCGGATTAATCGGTTAATTAACGTGTTAAAAAAAAAACGAATGCGCGATAAGCTTTTAACATATAAAAGTTAGCAGGAGTTTATTATTCCTTTTGATTAGGACCTTATTATAAGCAAATACCATAATACGTTATACGGAAAGCTTGTAATTTTCGCAAAAGGGCCTAAATTCCGCCGTCCGCCGGAAGATTTATTATTCGAAGTTAACGTAATCCATATTATCTTAAACGAAAGCGAATAATTTATAAAAACTTTAACTTTTAATTAATTTAACCTTTTAAACCAGGTAATTATATATTTAAGGAAAAAGTAATAATCGTACAATACGAAACGGAAAGTAAAGTAATCTTATCGTAATAACGATCTGGACGTTTTTATGTATCCTTTTTTTATAATTTTAATTATTATGGTTAAGGTCGTTTTTAAGATTAACGGCAGTTATTTGCCTTATTTATTAAGTACGTTTTTGTTATTTACGGGTATATTACGGAATGGAATTAATATATTAAAGGGGTTAAATATTTGCAGAAATTATTATACGTTAAACAAAAACGTAATCCGGTTATTAAAGGTAATTAAGGTAACTGCGTTATTTTTTTTATAATAATAAAGTTTTAATTAAAATAAGTTACGTTTTACGGCTAGATATAATAAGATAATATCGTATTTTAATATGATAATTTTAATATTTAAGATTATATTCTTAATATAACATTTTAATATAATTCCATTATACGTAATTTTATTACCGCCTTTACTTATTGTTATAGCCGTATCCTTAAAAAAAGGTTAAAGTAATTTATATTTCGTTTTAATTAACATTATAAAATAAAATGGTTTTACGAAATGCTGTAATAATATTTAATATTACTTAAAATTTTTTATTAATTCGTAATTAATATTATCCGGAATCTGTTTTTTGTTTTTATTAATACGTTATATAAACGAAATAAGTAAAAGTTTCCAAACTTTTTTAAATTAAAACGTATACCGTATAATAAGCGCCGTTCGATTTCGTTAAATGTAATTAACGAAGATAAAGGCACGATCGACGGTACTTATAGTATTTATCGAAAATTTTTTTAAAAGGTATACGGTTTTTAAAAAAAAACAATTCTGCCGGTTTTCGAAACGCCTTTATTTTATTTATAAAAATTAAAAGATAATTAGTTATATCCGGAAAATATAAGCCAGTTAAACCGAAACAGCCGATTTATATAATAAAAAACGGTAACTTTTTTCCGTTTCTGTTTTATTCCATATATAAATAAACTTTTTACTTATATTTATACGTACTTATTAGCCTAATAATATTAACGGGGCGTATATAACGCAAATAACCTTAAAAACAAATTATTAATTTTTTAATAAAATAACATAATTATATTAAAAATTACCGAAATTCCATTTATTTAAACTTTTTATCCTTTATATATATAATGTTCGTATATTTACGTTATTTTTGCAAAATTTACGCGTCCGATACGAACTATTAATAAAGAAAGCGTCCAGCGTATATAAAGTTACCAAAAATACCTTAATCGAAAATCTTTCTTCGAAAGGCCAGCTTACCGAATTCATGGGATATATATGCTTCCGGTTAACCGTCGCCGAGTTCGAAACTATCGCGTATAATGTAGTTTTTAAATATTTTGGTTGCGTTAAATAAATAAAGGAAATATCGTAAAGTTTTAATTAAAACGCGCTAATAAATAAAGGTTTATTTAACGAAAATCTTTTATCGTTTTTTTTAATAATACATTATCTGGTAATATAGATAACTTAATTAATAATTCGTAAATGTTTTATTTTTTAACTTGGGAATATAACTTATATATATTACCTTTTAAATTACGCGGTCCTAATTAAGGCATATCAAACGTAACCTTTCCGTCGGCTAATAAGAAAGCTAGCTATATTTTTAATACGGATAATATTCCGTAAAGCGATAACTTTTTTAACCCGACTATAAATAATAACCGACCGTTAAACGATGCCGTTCCTATTAACAAAAAACTTTAAAGCTATTACCGATTTCTTTAAAAAGCTTAAGTTTATCTTTACCTTTCGTAAATTATACGATATAACGACGTTAATTATATTAAACGGTTAATACCAATATTATTAATTCTTTTTTATGGGGCCGGTTAAAGTAATTACGGCAAAAAAATACTTTACTTCGATTAGATATTACATCTTATAATATTAAATCCAATACTTATTAATTCGCTTTTAACGTCGAATTTAGTTTTTACAAAATCCAAGAAAAAAATATAAAAAGTACTTAATCGAAAAGGCAAACATTATAACCTTTACCTTGCTGGCAAATTCCGCCGGTCGAAAAATAATATACATAACGTTAATTTTATTTTTTTCCGAAATTCGTTTTTGGTTAAATACCGTATTTCTTTACAGCGCAAATTCCATGCCCGTTATACTTTTTCGCAAAATAAGCGTTACGTTATTCGAAACTGTCGTAACGAAATCCTCGAACGCGTTTACTTTTTACTTCGCAATTTCTAACTTATTAAAAGATATTTATTTCGAACTTAAAAAGTTAATTAAAAATCCGAAGATATTTTAGCCGCGGGCCGTAAAGTTATAAAAACTAAGCTTATCGATTTTAATAATACCGAACCTATTACTAACGACGAAAGTAAATATAATTAATTAAATATAACAAAAACGAAAATCAATTTGTAAATAACCTTAACGCAACTGTCCGAAAAGCTTTCGGTAGCAAATTTGCTAAGGATAATTTAATTTCGGACGATTATAATATCCTATATATGGAAAAAGATTATAATCCTATAATACAAATTATAGATAACTCGGTAAATGGTTCTGATTAAAACGGTCCGTCGTTTTCTTTTTCGTCGTTAAATAAGCAAAATAAGGATTCGTCGGACGATACCTAGCTATTAATATAATTCTTCGCTTTTTTATTATTTTTATATCTTGCATAGCCGACATAAAGATTTTACCATAATTTTAATATTAATACAAATCAAAATATCGCAACGTTTTAATCAAGTACGTTACCTTTATACGTCTTACTAGAATTAATACTATATAAATTTCTCGCATTAAAATAAACCGACGTATTAACAGCATCGTATTACTTATAGTTAAATATATCGCATAATTTCGCATTAACCCATATATCTTGCATAAAACTAACTTACTAGCCAACGTTTTTACGTATTTTTTAAAACTTCTTCGTTTAGTTTTACCCTTTTTCGCATACTATTATAACCTATGCATTAATAACCCTTTTTACATTATTAAAACCGAAAAGTATTTTCGTCCTAAGCGCAGTATCCGGGTTCAAATTTCTTTAAAAATCTTTATTCGGACCGTATAGCAATACCGAATATTTAGGAACCGCGTATAAATATTCCTCGCCGCGTTCTTATACGCAGTTTGCATATTTATCGCCCGCATAACCTCGTAAATTATAATATCCATAAAACGGTTACATAATATATACTTCCTTGCTAATCGGCCCGGTTTATAAATTTATAAACTTTTTTTCGTATCGTCTGCAAGGTACTCGGTTTATATATCCTTTTCGCTAAATTGCGAAAACCGTAACTAATTAAAGGTCGGTAATTAGCTTAATAATCCAATAGCTTATAGGACCGGCATAATCCGCTATAACGTAAATCCTATTTTATCGGGCGTTATTATTAAAAATATCCCGAACGGTACTATTAATATTTAGTACTTATATAAGTGCCGCACCTTTCTTTAATACGAAATCCCCTTTATAATACAGGCTTTTGGCGATACTACCGAACTTAAAGATTATTATTAATCGTAGGATTTTCCTAATTAACATGCGTTCGACTTGGCGCTAAGACGTAAAGTACTTACAGCTTTCCAGTTTTTTTCCATATTAATATAACCTTATGGCATAAACTTAATATTTAAAATCGGCTACGTATAATATGCACTTTTTATAAAAAACGTCCTATATCTTAAAACAGTCGAATATTATTTAACTAATACGAAATTGCTTTAATTAAAATAAGGCCGTAAGTTATGCTATGTTACTAGTAATTTTAGTAATAATTCCGGCTGTTTTCTGGTTTAAAATCTTATTACCCGTCCTTAAGGTTATTTATCGCGGGCATTATCAGCGAATTTAATACGCTTAACCGGGGATTTAAAGCTTTCCGGCTGCATATCGAATGTATTATCGGCAGGATTCCTAAATAAGGATTTTAAGATATCGCTAAACTTGTTTATATTCTGCGACATTATGGAATATATGAAGGTATATGTTAAAATAACGGTTTTAAATACTTAATTAAAAGGTAACAGGTTAATAATTATTTTGTTACAGGCAAATTGATTTTACGCATTATAATATAATAAAATATGTACGGGATATAAAGTAATAGTAAGTTATGTTAAAGTAAGTAATGTCGATTATAGCGAATTTATCTAATATATATTTAATTAAAGGAATTTTATAAATTGCATTAAATAATTTACAATAAAGGAAAAATTTCGTGCAATTTATATAAGGTTTTAGTTTTTTCCTTATATGTTATTACTTCGTTATAGGAAAAAGTAACGTTAACTTTTAAGTTAATATTTAATAACTTACATAAACCTAACTATTTATATACTTACAACTACATAATTTTAAAACTGTATATATTCTAATCCTAATTATATATATTGCTTTCGGATTTTCTCGTAACCTATGAATTATCTGTAAGCTTCGTTTATATATTATAAAACCTTACATATTCCTTCTTATTCCCAACAATACCCCCAAAAACCACCTAGCATATAAACTTCATCCTATCTATTATATCTTACATCCTTTTTTTCCAATTTTAATCCTAATTAACTAAAAATACTTTCGGTAAGCTTATAATGTTCCCAGATTTCCTAGGTATAAATAACTTTTATATGGTACCTAACATAATACAATTACCAAAATAATACCACCGCCGTTTAATAAAATGGAATATACCGACCGTATTCGAAATCTATATGGCGATCTCCTAAGAAATTAAGGCGTATATAAAGATAAAAATGCTTCCAGATTAGCTTTCGACGCGAACTATATCAACTACGGCGCCATTTTCCATACCTTACCCTTAACTAAATATATCTCCCCCTTAAACCTTTTAACAGCCAACAAAATAATAAATACGAATATCGCCAAAACGGTATTCGACAAAGTTGCAATATTACAAGGCCTTAATAAAACGGGATTTATTGCTATATACAAAAAAGCATAATCTGCTTAACGTTATATATACCTTAATGCATATTTTACCGACGATAATATCGGAATAACACTTTAATAAATATTTAAGAACTTCGATTACATATATATAACCTATAAAACGATTACAGCAAACGCATTTATGTATAATAACGCTATGCAATTTCCGTTTTTATCGAACTCAGACGAAATTGCAAAATAGTATGCAGCTTTATTCGTTTTTTTTATTATACCAAAATATTTCGATAAAGTTAACGAATAAGCAAATACGAATTACTAAATAATAAGCCTTTAAAACCGCGAAATAAACATCCTTTATATTATAAATTTAATCAGCACCTATTTTCCAAAAGCCCGTATAAACCGGGCTACTTAACGTTTCTGGGTATACTTAATCGATAATAACTTGCATAATATAGATAGTATTAAAGATATGGCAGTTTTATACTCCCGATTAGGAAAATAAAACCGCGATATATTATATAGTACATATTATATAGACGTTATCTTTATAATATTAAGTAAAGGGAAAGTTTGCGATTATAAGCAGTTGGCTAGCGATTAAATAACTATATATAATAATTAGATATTTAGGTATCGAAACATATTAAGTATTAATAGCGAGGACTTTAGTAGTTACTTACCGTATCCGGATATGTCCGCATTTATATAGGATTCCGATATAGGATTTCGAATCCTATCCGGGATCCGAGCTAAGCCGAAAAAGAAAAAGCGTAGCATTAAGCAATAGGAATCTTATACCCTTATACGTTAAACGGATCGGAAAAAGAAATTTTAAAAGCCGTAGTCGGAAATGCCGGTAAGCCTTATTTCCGGGTATTTAACGTTAAAAAATATATCCGAAGGCCCGGAGAAAGTACCCGACAAAAGCGACTTATAATTACCGAAATCCTTATCGAAACAGCGACGGGATAAGCAACAGGGATCCGCAGGTACTAATTAAAACCTTAAACCATTTACCGCGAAAATATTACAACTACCGAAATTTTCAGCAAAAAGGCGATAACGTACGCAGCTGGCCTTAAAAAAGGCTGGCCAGAAACCGGCTCCAAAAAATACCATTTACGGGCCTAGGAAAACAAAATTACAAAGCGTAAGGGTTCCGGATTTACTATAAGGCCGGGATTCTAAATATTTCGAGTTAGTATCTAAAAAAAGGCGGACGTCGAAGTAGCTATATTTATAGCGAAAGGATGGCCTTTTTAATATTAGCGAAAGATTATTTACGTTATTTATTTACCCGTATATTCGATTTTTTATAGCAGTTAATTAATCCGAACCAAGATACCTTAAAGGTTAGAAAGGATAGAAACATTTTAAAAGCTAGTATAACGGGTTCGAAAAAAAGAACCGGAAGATAAGATTTAAAACATTTTAATTTGGCGATATAGATTAAAGGATGTAAGTTAAAAAGAATAAGTTTTTAATAACCGCATAAATTATAGATTAAAAGGCGTAATATTAAAATTCGTTAATTTTTTTAATTTAAAAGATTTACTGTATATTCGTAATAACGTATAGCTGGTCCGGATTAAAAAAAATTTAATATTTATATAACATTTAACAAACTTAAAATTAATAAAATAAACGAATATAATAAATAGAACCTATATTAATAGTTTCGTTCGTATTATTTAACTATTTTTTATACGATTAAATTATTCCAGCATAAAAAGGATATTATTTTGGATTTTTAAGCGACGTTAATATTCCGTAAGGATTTGGGTAAACTGGCGAAATATACCTATAACGTCCCGTACTTTAGCAAATTCGAAAATATATTATTAAAAACTGCAAAAAGTTATAACGTCCGTTTCGGCCTTTAATATGCCTTACTTATTAGCAACTTAAGTAAATATATAACGTCCTAAAATCCAGCCAAAACTTATTTCAGAAAGCTGGAAATAATCTAGTATTTTAATATTTTCTTAAATTATTAACTTTAACCGATATTACGTAAATATTTATATTTATTGTACTTTACGACCGTAACCTTGCTTTAAAGTCGAACGCGTTTTTCGTTGTTCGCTTTAATTAGAACCGGGCGGGTTTCGTTTCTTGATTTTCGACCTGGTATCGCGATTATTACCATCGTCGGATAAGTACCGTTTGCTTTTAACGCGTAATTTTCCGACCTCGATAACGATTATTATTTCGGCTTTATTTTCCGATATATTATTTATAACGTTGGGTTATGTATCGTTACCTGTTGGTAAGGCCGGCGATTCCGGTAACGATATAAAAGCAAACGAATTAAGCGAATATGGGTACGGTAACGAAAGCAGGGCTAGTAAATTAAATATATTAAGGAACGATAAGCTTTGGGTCGACGTTATAAATAACGGAAACGTCGTAAGTTCTTAATTAGGATTATTTAATATATTGCAAATTATGCGTACGGATATAAGCGTCGTAATTACCGGAGTTACGATTCCGAGTTACGAAAGCGTATAAACCGTATGCCAGGTTGGTATTTAAATTGCTAGGATTGCCGTTAAGTCCTTAATTACCAGTTCGAACCGAGCAGCTGTATATAATATACCTTAATTAAAATTATATGCGGCTTACGGCGGCTTCGCGATTTTTTCCGATATCTGTCGAACTTATAACGTAATAATCGTTCGTAACTTATATAAATCGGTCCGAAATATAGGAATATAACGCCGTTATTTTAAATTAAGCGAATTCCGCCGTTTGTAAAAAATTTTCCGTACTTTTTATAAAATAAAAAATACGGCTTTATCGTAAATTAAATACAGCGTAAAAAAAAGCGATCTTTTAAAACGTTCCAATATTGCTATTTATCGAGCCCGAAAACCGCCTTAACTAATCTGACGGTATCTACGATTCGATAAAAACTTTTAACTTCGTTCGGCTTATTTAGGAATGTATTAAATAAAAACCGTTTAAATTCAATAAAAATAAACGTCCATTCTGCTCCTTTACCGCCGAACGGAAACGACCGCGCAAAAAACAATTTGTTTATCCGTTGTTTATATCAAAATTCGATTATTTCTTAAGTAACTGCCTTTAACGAACCGGCTTTTAATTATTTCCATATAAATCTTTTCTGATTTAAAGGTTTTGGTATATAAATAAAATTAGGCGTACATAAGTTGCAACAAAATCCAGCTGGGATAAAGTTATTACGGTTTTCTTCTAACATAACAGCTTTCTTTTTTTTTAAAAAAATATATCAAAATTACTTTACGTACGTATTTGCCGTTAAATAATGTACGCCAATAAAGCCCTATTTTCGTCTTATTCCGTAAATTAAAATAACATTATTTAAAAAGTTTACGGATAACTCGGGTAATATTTTAACTAACTGAAAAATAAAATTAGGATTCGACGACTATTTCGTCCTAATCCGGATTATTTGCAACAAATAACTTATCGTCTTCCTTACTATTCGAATCCGCGACGTCAATTTCCATTACAACCTTTATATTTTAACGGGCAATACGGTCCTTGGTTTGCCGGGCCTGGATTTTCTTCATTATTTCAACCAGTTTTACAATAAACGGTTCAGTTTTATACCTGTCGAATACCTAATAAGGTGCAAACAATAAAGCTTATCCATAGCTAATCATATTTAGTCGCTTATAGCTACAAACCATTCGACTAAATCGCTACTATAAATCCTTTATCAAAAAGCTTTTCAGTATTTCCCATTATACCACTCGACTAATATCCGGAATATCCATACCTAATCCAAAAGCGACGGTAAATACCACGATACGGATAAAACCATTAAGCTCTTTTAATTTGTCGTATACGTAAACCTGGTTTCCGTAAAGCATTTCGAAACTATAAAATTTAATAACTTCTTATACAACCTTCGACAAATACCCCCGGTTTACCATAATTTTAATTAAGTAATTTCGGATATCCATAATTTTCGTTCGGCTATTAACATAAATAATGGTTTTAATAATAATACGTAATTTATTAAGCTAAACCTAAAAAATATTAATTAATAACTCGGGTACATTAATTAACAGAAAATCCAAATACGCTTAATTCGAACGTTAACCTTTGGATATAAAAAAAACAGCAATATCGATTTCGGGACGATTAATATTAAAACGCCGGACCTTTACTTTATAACCATATCTAATTAAATCTCCGGCTTTATTAAAGCCCCTATATCTCGTAATCTTCTTTTTGATATCACTACTAGCGGTTGCCGTATACGCAAACTAATATACGTAAACAGGAAAAATAAAACATAAATTACGGATATTAACATATTTAGGCCAAAAGTTTTTCCATTCCGATAACAAATATATTTCATTAATAACAACTAAACCATATCGCTATTTAAAAATAGGATTTAATATAGCAATCTAAAACTAATCGCTTAATAGCTATTTAAAACCAAAAATAATATAGCTATGCTATCCGGCAGCTATATGTTCGAACATTTATAGATCGAACTTTTTCGTTTCCGTAAATATCAAGATAGGAACAAAACATAATATTGCTAATACAAAAGCTCGTTATTTTTCGACTAACTTAACTAAAGGTATAACCTAAATAATAATCAAGTCGGTTATTAAAAAAAAGGCCTAAATAATTAAGGACTTTCTAAAGCTTATTTTAATTAACGAAAAAAATATTAAGCTTTCCGAAAACTAAATTATATACCGTATTTATTTGTTCTTTCCGTAAAATACGGCCTTGCCTACTAAGCATGGCACCTAATATAAAACGAACAAACCGATAGCGTAAAGTTTTCGTAAGGTTATCGATAGTGCATTTAATATTGGCGTATAGATTAATTACGTCTGTATCGGCAAAAGACCGGTAAAGCCATCGGATAACGATAAACGTTTCGCTTTAAAGGATTAGGTCCTCGAAAGTTTAAGGTATTCACCCTAAACTTTCCAGTACGTCGCGCGCATTTAGCTAATCAGGAAGAAAATATGCCTCGGGGCTTATTATAAACGATCTTAAACCCTGTATATCATTATTTTGGCTTATAAAGTTATGTTGTTGTCGTATTAGCTAAGGGGGGGTAGCGGGTTACGACATAATACAATTAAGATTTTCGTCCATTTTCTTTCTGTAACGCCTTTTAACTCGCCTTAATTAAGACCGGAATAGTATCAAAAGATAAAGATTTCAATTTGCGTTAAGTCATGTAGGTTATAACAATGGGGACTTCGTAACTAATATATATTGCGAAAGTTAACGATGATGATTTTTACGAATTTGTATGGGAGCGGTGCAATTAAGGCCAAAAAATCACAACTTGCCATCAGGCCCTATTTTTGAGGTTTTGTTATTTCTGTGGAGACTTTTCTTAAAGAGGTTTAGTTGATACATCTGACCCTTGCAGCTACTTCCTGATCAAAAGCGCTAGCCACGGCTGCGCCGCAGGCGCAGCCCCAACCTCAAAAATGGGGCCTGATTTTAGTGAGGCAACCCGCAACCGACCAGCGCCTAATACGTCCAAGCTAATATTTCCCCCAATTCGTTAGAATTGAAGCCGACCGACAAAAAAACGATTATCAGCCCAATCCTTAACCTATATACGCGAGCATTTCCTGTCCGGCCTCGATCGTTGAAGACATACATAGCAGAATACGTCGAGAAACGCGTTGTAGGGCGTGTTGGAAGGCGCGTTGGAAGCTCGTTGGGGGGCATGGGGGGTCCGTGCGGGGCGTTT
>QJNY01000834.1:0-22019 GCA_004155945.1 Monosporascus sp. mg162
AAAACAAACGTTTTCCAGAAAGATGAATACTTGCTATATAGGATGAACAAGTTCTTTTAGCCAGCAGAAAGGTTGTGGCAAAGAATTGCTGCTAACAGCTGCTGAAGTTGGGCGGTTACGGGCGGGTTGGCAGGAAGAAATAGTAATATGGCGTCCGCAACAAGCTTAGATATAATGCGTGCACTTGTCCAGAAGTTGTAGATACGGTCTGCGAAAGAGAATACGATTGATTAGAATCTATTTGATGTGTTGTGGTTAAGTTATTTGGGTTGGTTGTTGCGAGGTGCCAAAAATTGGCTCGCGAGCTTGTCCGGCTCGCGAGCTTATCTGGCACGTTATTATATTTTGCTTTTGTTTTAATATCCGCGGAAACGTAAAAGTTCGATTTACAAATATTCGAACGTACAATTACCGGATAACATAATTATATTATTCTTGGTTTTAAATAGCTATTAAGCGATTAGTTCCAAATTATTATATTAAATCCTATTTTTGAATAGCAATATGGTTTAATTGCTATTAACGAAATATATCTATTTTCGGAATGGAAAGCTTTCCGGCCTAAATATGTTAATATCTACAACTTACGTTTTATTTTCCTTACTTACGTATATTGGTTTGCGTATACGGTAACCGCCAGCGGTAATATAAAAAAAAAGATTACGAAATATAAAAGTTTTTATAAAGCTAAAAGTTTAACTAGATATAATTATAAAGCAAAAGTCCGGCGGTTTAATATTAATCGTCCCGAAATCGACATTATTATTTTTCCTATATCCAGAAATTAACGTTCGAATTAAACGTATTTAAATTTTTTGCTAGTTAATATACCTAAATTATTAAGTAATATCCTTTAAGTTCAACTTAATAAGTTACGTATTACTATTAAAACCATTATCTATGTTAATAACCGAACGAAAACTATAAATATCCGAAAATACTTAATTAAAATTATAGTAAACCGGAAGTATTTGTCGAAGGTTATAAAAAAAGCTATTAAGTTTTATAACTCCGAAGTACCTTACGGAAACCAAACTTACGTATACGACAAATTAATAAAACTTAAAAGTTTTATTTATATCGTAATATCCACCGTCGCTTTTGGATTAAGTATAAATATCCCGGATATTAATCGAATAATGCAATAGGAAATAACGAAAAGCTTTTCGATAAAAAACTTATAGCAGCGATTTGGTCGAACGGCTCGTAGCTATAAACGACTAAATATAATTAGCTATAAACAAGCTATATTATGTACACCTTATTAGGCATTCGACAGATATAAAATTGAACCGTTTATTACAAAACTGGCTTAAAAAAAAAACCCAAGCCCGGTAATCTAAGAACTGTATTACCCATCAAAATATAAAGGTCGCAATGGAAATTAACGTCGCGGATTCGGAGAATAAAAAAAATGATAAGTTAATTATCGAAAATAATCCGGATTAGAACGAAACAATCGTCGAATCTCAATTTTATCTTTCAATTAATCAAAATACCATTTAAGTTATCCGTAAACCTTCCAAATAGAATTATCTTAATCTGCGAAATAGGACGAAAATAAGTTTTTACAGGCGTACATTATTTAACGGCAAATACGGACGTAAAGCAATTTTAACATATTTGAAAAAAAAAGCTGTTATGTTAGAAAAGAACCGTTATAACTTTATCCCGACTGGATTTTGTTGCAACTTATGTACGCCTAATTTTATTTATATACCAAAATCTTAAAATCCGGAAAGTTTTATATAAAAATAACCAAAAGCCGGTTTGTTAAAAACGGTTGCTTATAAAATAATCGAATCCTAATATAAACGACGGACAAACGAATTATTTTCTGCGCGGTCGTTTCCGTTCGGCGGCACAAAAACAAAATGGACGTTTATTTTTATTAAATTTTAGCGGTCCTTATTTAATACGTTCCCAAATAAACCGAACGAGGTTAAAGGTTTTTATCTAATCGTAAGTACCGTCGGATTCGTTAAGGCGGTTCCCGGGTTCGATAAATAATAATATTAAAACGTGTTAAAAAATAGTTTTTTTTCTGCGTTATATTTAATTTACGAAAAAACCGTACTTTTTATTTTACAGAAAGTACGGGAAACTTTTCGCAAACGGCGGAAATCGCTTAATCTAAAATAACGGCGCCATATCTTTATACCTCGGACCGATCCATATAAGTTACGGACGATTATCGCGTTATAAGTTCGACAAATATCAGAAAAAATCGCGAGACTGCCGCAAGCCGTACATAATCCTAATCAGGATATACTATATACAGCCGTTCGGTTCGAACTGGTAACTAAAAACCTAACAGCAATTCCAGCAGTTTAAATACCAACCCGGTATGCAATTTATACGCTTTCGCAATTCGGAATCGCAATCCCGATAATCGTAACGTTTATACCCGTACGCATAATTTGCGATATATTGGATAATTTTAATTAAAAATCTGCAACGTTTCCGTTATTTGTAACGTCGACCTAAAGTTTACCGTTTTTTTATATATTTAATTTGTTAACCCTGCTTTCGTTACCGTACCTATATTCGCTTAATTCGTTTGCTTTTATATTATTACCGGAATCGCCGGCCTTACCAAAAGGTAACGATACATAACACGACGTTACGAATAATATATCGGAAAATGGAACCGAAATAATAATCTCTATCGAGGTCGGAAAATCGCCCCTTAAAAGAAAACGGTATTTATCCGACGATGGTAATAATTACGATACCAGGTCGAAAATTAAAAAACGAAACCCGCCTAATCTTAATTAAAGCGGATAACAAAAAACGCGTTCGGTTTCAAAACAGGGTTACGGTCGTAAAGTACCATAAATATAAATATTTACGTAATATCGGTTAAGGTTAATAGTTTAAGAAAATATTAAATTATTAAATTATTTTTAACTTTTTGGAATAAATTTTAGTTAAATCTTACGATATTATATATCTGCCTAAGTCGTTAATAAGTAAAGCATATTAAAGGTCGAAACGAACGTTATAACTTTTCGCGATTTTTAATAATATATTTTCGAATTCGTTAAAGTACGGGACGTTATAAATATATTTCGCTAGTTTACCCAAATTATTACGGGCTATTAACGTCGCTTAAAAATCCGAAATAATATCTTTTTTATACTAAAATAACTTAATTACGTAAAAAAATAAGTAAATAATACGAACGAAATTATTAATATAAGTTTTATTTACTATATTCGTTTATTTTATTAATTTTAAATTCGTTAAATGTTATATAAATATTAATTTTTCCTAATCCGGATTAGTTATACGTTATTACGGATATATAATAAACCTTTTAAACTAAAAAAATTAACGAACTTTAATATTACGCGTTTTTATTTATAATTTATTGCGGTTATTAATAATTTATTCTTTTTAACTTATATCTTTTAATCCATATCGCCGAATTAAAATTTCTTAAATTTATCTTCCTATTTTTTTTTTCGAACTCGTTATATTAACTTTTAAAATATTCTTATCCCTTTTAAGCTTTAAAGTACCTTAATTCGGATTAATCAGTTAATATAAAAGATCAAATATGCGGGTAAATAAATAACGTAAATAATTTTTCGCTAATATTAAAAAAGTTATCTTTTCGCCATAAATACAACTATTTCGGCGTCCGCTTTTTTTTAAATACCAACTCGAAATATTTAAAATCCCGGTCTTATAATAAATCCGGAACCTTTACGCTTTATACTTTTGTCTTTTTGGGCCTATAAATAATATCCTTTAAAGCCGGTTTCTGGCTAACTTTTTTTAAGGTTAACTACGTACGTTATCGCCTTTTTACTAAGGATTTCAGTAATTATAATATTTTCGCAGTAAATAATTTAAGGTTTTAATTAATACCTGTAAATCCCTATTACTTATTTCGTCGCTATTTCGATAAGAATTTCGGTAATTATAAATCGCTTCCGTTAAATACTTTTTCCGGGCCCTCGGATATATCTTTAAACGTTAAGTACCCGGAAATAAGTCTTACCGGCATTTCCGATTACGGCTTTTAAAACTTCTTTTTCCGACCCGTTTGGCGTATAAGGATATAAGGTTCCTATTACTTAATACTGCGCTTTTTCTTTTTCGGTTTAACTCGGATTCCGGATAAAATTCGAAATTCTATATCGGAATTCTATATAAATACAGATACATCCGGATACGGTAAATAACCACTAAAGTCCTCGCCATTAACACCCAATATACCTCGATACCTTAATATCCAATTATTATACATAATTATTTAATCGCCAGGCAACTATATATAATCGCGGATTTTCCTTTCGCTTAATATTATAAAGATAACGTTTATATAATATATACCATACGATATATCGCCATTCTATTTTCTTAATCGGAACCATAAAACTGTTATATTTTTAATACTATCTATATTATATAAGTTATTGTCGATCAGATATACTCGAAAACGTTAAACAGCCCGGTTTATATAAGCTTTTAGAAAATAAACGTTAATTAAATTTATAATATAAAGGATATTTACTTCGCGGTTTTAAAAATTTATTATCTAGTTATTCGTATTTACTTATTTATTAACTTTACCGAAATACTTTAGTATAATAAAAAAGAAATAAAGCTATATACCATTTTGCAATTTCGTCAAGGTTTAATAAAAACGGGAATTATATAACGTTATTATATATAAATATGTTTATTATGATCGTTTTATAGGTTATATATATATAATGTAAATGTTTAAATATTTATTAAAATGTTATTCCGATATTATCGGCGGTAAAATATGAGTTAAAGCATATATAACGTTAAGTAAACCATGCTTTTTTATATATAACAATAAATCCCGTTTTATTAAAGCCTTATAATACTGTAACTTTATCGAATACCGCTTTAACGATATTCGTATCTATTATTTTGTTAACTGTTAGAAAATCTAAGGAGAAAGTATATCTAATTAAGGGTAAAATATAGAAAATGGCGCTATAGTTAATATAGTTCGCGTCGAAAGCTAACCTAAAAGCATTTTTATTTTTATATACGCCATAATATTTTAGAAAATCGCCATATAGATCTCGGATACGGTTGCTATATTCCACTTTACCAAACGGCGGTAATACTATTTAAGCAATTATATTATGTTAAGTATTATATAAAAGTTATTTATACTTAGGAAATCTGGCAACATAATAAATTTACCGAAAATACTTCTGGCTAATTAAACCCGGAATTTATAAAAAAGAATATAAAATATAATAAATAAAGTAAAGTTTATATATTAAATAATTTTAAAAATATTATTAAGAATAAAAGAAATTATATAAGGTTTTATAATATATAAACGAAACCTACGAAGAATTAATAAGCTACGAAAACCCCTAAAAATGATACGTATAATCAGTATTAAAGTGCATATAATTTTAAGATTTTGTAATTATAAATATATAAATAGTTAAATAAATATAAATTAATAAATATTAACTTAAAAACTAAGATTACTTTTTCCTATAATAAAGTAATAATATATAAGGAAAAATTTAAAACCTTATATAAATTATACGAAATTTTGTTTTGTTATAAATTATTTAATGCCATTTATAAAATTCCTTTAATTAAATATATATTAAATAAATTCGTTATAATCGATATTATTTACTTTAATATAATATTTAATTTTTTTATATCCCGTATATATTTTACCATATTATAACGCGTAAAATTAATTTATTTATAATATAATAATTATTAACCCGTTACCTTTTAAATAAATATTTAAAACTATTGTTTTAATATATACCTTTATATATTATATAATATCGCAAAATATAAACAAACTTAATAATACTTTAAAATTTTTATTTAGGAATCCTGCCGATAGTATATTTAATATAGAACCGGAAAGCTTTAAATCTCCGGTGAAACATATTAAATTCGCTGATAATGCCCCCGATAAATAACCTTATAAACGGATAACAAAATCTTAAACCAGAAAACAGCCGGAACCATTACCAGAACCACCAATAACATAGCATAACCTACGGCTTCGTCTTAATTACAGCAATTTCGTCTTAATTAAATAACATTCGATTATTCTAAAATATAAAACGTTTTTTACGGAAAATACATATTATACGTAACTAATTCTAAATACAAAGTTTATGCCATAAAGTTATATTAATAAAAGGGAAAACTGGAAGGTTATAAATACCTTACGTTTTAGCGCTAAATCGAACGTATATTAATTAAGAAAATCCTACGATTAATAATAATCTTTAAGTTTCGTAATAACGTATTACACCATTAAACGGTCCAAACTATTGAACGGGCCATTTCCTAGCACTTCGCAACAACAAATTCAAATAACTTAACAACAATACATCGCATTAATTTAAATCAATCGGATTCTTCTTCGCTAGACGTATCTACAACTTCTATACAAATACGCGCATTATGCCCAGGCTTGCCGCAAACGCCACATTTCCGTTCCTTGGTCTCAATCCTCTTACGACGACCCCCTCCAGCTGCTGTTAGCTGCATTTTTTCACCACCCCCTTCTTTTTGGGCCAAAAGAGCTTGTCCCTCTTATATAATAAATGTTCCTCCTTCTTAAAAACGTTTGTTTTTAATCCTGCGACGTTTGCTTAAAATGTGGTTCGTTTCGCGCAATTGGACGTTTTTTTCCCAGAAAAAAGTAGCTTTATGCAACAGCAATATATAACCTTTTGTCACAAGTTCAGCCGATTAAAGTATTTTTGTTGGCGAGCCACCCTGTTAATTTCCAATCTTCTTTTGCAAATAACGCAATTGCCGCGTTACTTCCTTAATATTCCTAGGGGTTTTCGCGGGCAGGGATTGAATGGAACCGGCGGAGGTTAGCGGGAAGACGGTCGGCGTAGGCATAACTGAAGGAACCTCCAATTCGGAAAGAACGTTATTGGAATCGAATAGAACAAAACCAGCTTTTACAAATCCAGATTTAATATTGCTAAACGTTATGGCAGCTTAAAACGCGTCGTAAAAGCCGGCAAGAAAATCTTCTTTGGCAATATGGGTATAATAGCGTTGCATTAGGTTTTCGATATAACGCAAATAAACGCGTTTCAAAATAGAAAAACAAGATATATCAAAAGGTTAAAGCCGATACGAAAAATGCGCGGGCATACAAAACGTAATAATATTGTTATTGGCGCAGTATTTTTCGAATTCTATCGAATGGTGGTTTTTGTGGCCGTCGAGGATAAGGAAACGTTTCGAACCTTTCGTACGCGTCCGAATATACTTGTCAAAATGCTGGATCCATTCGAAACTTAATTTATTTGTTGTCCAGCCATTATTACTTAATGCGATCTTCTAATCGGCTGCTGGCGGTGGGTTATCGCGGTACCAGAACCCAAGATAATTTTTTCCCGCCATGATAACAAATGGCGGTATAGCCTAACCTTAGGAATTAACAGCCTGGATAACTATAACCTATTTTTTATTTCCTTATTGCGCTTATCTAAGTTTTCCACGTCTTTCGGCACTAGTAACTACCATACCCGTTACCATGAAAAGCCTTATCAAGAATTCAGTCTCGTCGAAGTTATAAATATCCTCTTCTGCGATGCCGTACTTCGCGATTGTAGCCCGAACAAGCTCGAATTATTTACGAAATGATTCTGGATTCTCGGATAGGATCCGTTGATAATCGATTTTCCGATTTAAACGCGTTTGGAATTTTTTTTGCCGTTTAACAAATCTCGACGCCCAGTTAACTCCAACGCGTTCTGCAACGCGTTGGGCAAGCAATAAATTTGCCATATCTTCAACATGCTGAAGCCGGACAGGAAACGCTCGCGTATCTAAGTCGAGGATTCGGTCGACAATCGATTTTTTTTCGGTTGCCGTCAATTTCTGCAAAGGAGGGATAATATCGGCTCGGGCGCATCTACCGCGATATTAAGCCTTTAAGGTCGATGAAGCAACTTCATATATAGAACTAAGTTTCGCATAACTAAGTTTCGGGTCTCGTTTTTTAGCCTGAATGGCTAAGTTCATTCTCCCTTATTTAATAAGTCGTTCCATATTGTTGGTGTTAAGAAATGGGCAATTAAAGATAAGTAATTGGAATGTATGCAAAATTGGCCCGTTCAATGGTTTGGACCGTTCAATGGTGTGGCACGTTATCGTTAAAAGCTTATATTATAAATAGAACTTTATATTAAGAAAAGGTACGGTATTTATATAATTATTAAATATTAACAATACTGTTCGAAAATTTTTTAATAATAATGCTCGATAAAATAGGATTTACGTTTTAAGGGATTATGCCGGCCTTATAAGTTATTAAATTATTAAGTTAATTACCGACCTTCGATTAGTTACGACTTTCGCAGTTTAACGAAAAGAATATATAAACCGAATACCTTAAAAACGATACGAAAAAAAGTTTATAAATATATAAACCGGGCTAATTAACGAGGAAATACATATTATATAACCGTTTTATGAATTTTATAATTTACAGGGTTATAAGGGCGATAAATATATAAACTGCGTATAAAAATGCGGCGAAAAATGTTCATACGCGGTTTTTAAATATTCGGCATTATTATACGGTTCGAATAAAAATTTCCAAAAAAACTTAAACCCGGATATTACGCTTAAAACGAAGATACTTTTGGGTCCCGATAATATAGAAAAAGTTATTAATATACAAGTTACAATTGCGCGTAAAAAAAAGCAAAATTAAACGAAAAAGTTTTAAAAATACCCAAAAACATTAGTTAATAAGTTAATTTTACGCAACATACATAAATTAATACGAAATAATACAATTTATTTAGCTATAAATAATACGATGCTATTAATACGTCGGTTTATTTTAATGCGAAAAATTTATATAATATTAATACTAATAAAATCTTTATATTAGCTATACAAAATACAAAAATAACAAAAAGGCGAAAAATATATTAACAGTTAAATATCGTCCGACGAATCCTTATTTTGCTTATTTAACGACGTCGAGGAAAAGGACGGACCGTTTTAATTAAAACCATTTACCGGATTATCCATAATTTATACTATAAAATTATAACCTTTTTCTATATGCAAAATACTATAATCGTCCGAAACCAAATTATCCTTAGAAAATTTATTACCGAAAGCTTTTCGGATAATTACGTTAAAGCCATTTATAAATTAATTCTCGTCCTTTATTATATCTAATCAATTAAGCTTACCTTCGTCGTTAATAATATCTACGGTATTATTAAAATCGATAAACTGAATTTTTATAACTTTACGGCCCGCAATTAAAATATTTTCGGATTCCTAGCCAACCTTTTAAATCCGAAATAAATATCCTTTAATAAACCAAAAATTACGAAACAAAAAATAAACGCGTTCGAAAATTTCGTTACGAAAATCCCAAATAACGTAACGTTTATTTCGCGAAAAAGTATAACGGGCATAAAATTTACGCTATAAGGAAATCCGGTACCTAATTAAAAATGAATCTCGGAAAAAAATAAAGTTAACGTTATATATATTATTTCTCGACCGGCGAAATTCGCTAATAAGCCAAAAGTTATTATATTCGCTTTTTTTCGATTAAATATTTTTCATATTTTTTCCCTGGAATTTATAAAATTTAAACTCGACGTTAAAATCGAATTAATAAGTATTAGATTTAACATTACAAAACGTAATATCCAATCGAAATAAAGCATCTTTTTACCGTAATTACTTTAACCGGCCCCATGAAAAAAAATTAATAATATCGGTATCAGCCGTTTAATATAACCAACGTCGCTATATCTTACAGCATATAAAAAGCAAAAATAAATCTAAGCTTTTTAAAGGAATCGGCAATAACTTTAAAATTCTTTATCGACAAAAATGGTATCATTTAATGGTCGGTTATTATCTACAATTAAGTTAAAAAACTTATCGCCCTACGTAATATTATCCGCATTAAAAATATAACCGGCCCCATTATCAGCCGACAAAAAGACTACGTTTAATATGCCTTAATTCAAACCGCGTAATTTAAAAAGCAATATATATAAACTATATTCTTAAATTAAAAAATAAAATACTTACGAATTATTAACTAAATTACTTATGTTACTAAGTAACGTATTATTAGAAAAAAACGATAAAAAATTTTCGTTAAATAAACCCTTATTTATTAACGCGTCCTAGGTAAAACCCTGCGATACTTTTCCTATCCATCCAGTGCGATTAAGATATTTAAAAACCATATTATGCGCAACAGTTTCGAACTCGGCGACGGTTAACCGGAAACATATATATTCCATAAACTCGGTAAGCTAACCTTTTGAAAAAAAACCTTTAATTAAGGTATTTTTGGTAACTCCGTATACGTTAAACGCTTCCTTTATTAATAGTTCGTATCGGACGTATAAATCTTACGGAAATAACGCAAATATACAAACATTATATAAATAAAAAATAAAAAGCTCGAATAAATAAAACTTTGATAATTTTTAATACAACTACGTTATCCTAATTAAAAATTAACGATCCGCTTTTAAGGTTATTTACGTTATATACGCCCCGCTAGTATTATCAGGCTAATAAATACATATAAATATAAGCAGAAAATTTATTTATATATAAAATAAAGCGGAAACGAAAGAAAGCTACCGTTTTCTATTATATAAATCGGTTACTTCGGTTTAACTAGCTTATATCTTCCGGATATAACTAATTATTTTCTAATCCCTATAAATAAAATAAAAACGTTTCGAAAACCGATAGGATTATTCTTTTTTAAAACCGTATACCTCTTAAAAATCTTTTCGATAAACGCTATAGATACCGTCGATCGTGCCTTCATCTTCGTTAACTGTATTTAACGAAATCGAACGGCGCTTATCATACGGTATACGTTTCAATTTAGGAAAACCTGAAAACTTTTACTTATTTCGTTTATATAACGTATTAATAAAAATAAAAAATAAACTCCGGATAATATTAATTACGAACTAATAAAACGTATTAAATAATACCAAATATTATTATAATATTTCGTAAAACCATTCTATTTTATAATACTAATTAAAACGGAACATAAATTACTTTAACCCTCCTTTAAAAATACGGCTACAACAACGGGCAAAAGCGGTAATAAAATTACGCATAACGGAACCGTATCGAAACGTTATATTACGAACATAATCCTAAACATTAAAATTATCGTACCAAAATACGATATCGTCCTATTATACCTAAACGTAAAACGCAACTTATCCTAATTAAAACCTTACTATTATAAAAAAAGTAACGCGGTTACCTTAACTACCTTTAATAACCGGGTTACATTTTTATTTAATATATAATAACTTTCGTAAATACCCAACCCCCTTAATACATCGATCTCATCCCGCGCTATACCCGTAAATAACAAAAATCTGCCCAATAAATAAGGCAAATAACTGCCGTTAATCTTGGAAATAACCTCCACCATAATAACTAAGATCATAAAGAAAAAATACGTAAAAACGTCCGGATCGTTGTTACGACGAAACCGCTTCGCCTTCCGTTTCGTATTATACGACTGCCACTTTTTCCTTAAGTATACAACTACCTGGTTCAAAAGCTTAAACCAATTAGGAACTAACGTTTTTACAGATTGTTCGCCTTCGTCCAAAGTAATATAAATTACATCAACTTCGAATAAAGGATTTTCCGGCGGGCGGCGGAATCCAAGCTCTTTTGCGAAAACTATAAGCTTCCCGTATAACGTATTATGGTATTTGCTTATAATAAGGTCCTAATCAATAAGAATAATAAACTCCTGCCAACTTTCGCACGCTAAAAGCCTATCGCGCATTCGTTCTTTTTTTAATACGTTAATCAAACGGTAAATCCGAACGGTTAAACTGGTAACTCGGCCTATATCGTTACAAAGGATCTAACCACGGATAAAGCTTTCGAAGCCTATTTCCGACCGTCGCTATTGCTAAAATATTAACGTACGTTTACGTATATCTTATTCTATTAGGCTCGCGCAGTAAAACTGGGAAAATTCGGATTTATCGTATTTTAAAAGGAGGGATAATAACGTAACGTATTCGGGCTGTAGTTAATTAACTCGTTAAGGTTTAAAAGTAGTAAAAACGTTTTGATCAGAACCAGAATAATACTGGTGATAAGCCATAATATAGAGAATCGTATATATATATATATAACTACAGGAAACGTCTAGTTATTAAGTTATTACAGTTTTTCATTTTTTTAAAGCAAATTTACAGAACGGACCCCTCTTTCGCATAACTACAACTCAGGCCTCGCTGGCTCGTTACGGGTATTTGGGATTTGATTGGTTAATTTTAGCGTTGTGGAGCGGTACTTGAGTGACTTTGAAGAAATTGGAGAACGAGCTAGCGGGGCCTGAGCTAGCTGAGGTAAGATACGAGTAATTAGTTTCTTTTCCGAAGGAATTATATAAGTCGAAGAAGTCGACGATACGGGTTACCTAATAAATACGTTTAGGATGACGATAGAAGGTAAATAAGCTTATACCTAGGATTTCGCGATATATACCTACGAAGATCGGAAGTATAAGAACTTTTGCAAGAAGATTAACGACTTTACGAAATAGGTCCTGGAATCGGTATTTTTAGCGATTAAAAACACGAGTTTTTTTTTGGAAAAAACTTAGAGAAGTAATACGTTATATTAGCCGAATCCGGCAAGGTGTATAATAGCAGGCTTATAAATAATACCTAACGAATGTACCGTAAGAAATTAAAGTAAGTTTCGAAATTAGCGAAGAAATTAAACGAATGGATCGTAAAGTGGCAGAAAATAATAGCTTAGGGATAACGTTATGGCGTTCTAGAAACGAAGATCGTGATTATATAGGTTAACAACTTATGTATAGCTTTGGCTTTAATTACAGAGAATTGGACGATTACCTTTTAGATAGTAAAAAAAGTTAAGATCGATAACAGTACAATTAGCTACCAAAAGGTAGCTACCAACCTTTTGGAGCATTAGGCGTTAACCCATCCCCCATTTATATTGCGAAATATTAAGGTAGCGTTTCCGATTTTGTAAAGGATTTTAGTAAGTCCTTTTGATTAGGGCGATCCTGATTAGGAAAATATTAAGGATATTTAACCTTTTATCGTAAAGATCCAAGGCCGTAAGTCGAAACGAAACGGTCGTAAAAGTTCTTAAACGGACCGAAGTGGAAGTAAACGAAAGCGATAAGAATCAGATATACAAGATATTCGTTGCAAAGCCTGCTTAAATTTATTTTATATATTATCCTAATGCTTTTATGCGTTCCCTAGCAAAGCCCTAGCAGGTTTCCGCTTTAAAGATAGAGTAGCTGCATACGTTTAAAGTCGGATTGCTTCGGGTTAATCCCTAAAAAAAAAAAGATTAACCGTTTATTTAAGTCTATAAAAAAGCTAATTATTTAAAAACTAATTAAGTTTTATAAAAAGTAAAGCAAATTTTAACGTATTGCTTAATTTTCGATTTATGCAGTACGATAAATATCGCATTTTAATTTTTAAGAAATTTATTAAATTTAGATTTAGGGTTTATAATTTATATTTTTAACCTTATTAGCAGGTTTTTAAATTTTAGGCCAACCGTATAAGGCGACGGGGTATACGTAAGTAATAATGTCGTACCGATTAAGGGATACAAAAAGGTTGATGTAATATTTCGAAACCTTAACAGTACGAAAGCATTACGTTTGTATAACGTGTCCCATTAGCAAAGCTTTTTATGTAACCTGATATCTTTTAGGTAAATCCGTAAAAGGGGATATTAATAAAATAATAAAATAATTAACAGTTTTATTAGAAATAAGTGCGATTAGGTGGTTATTACGTTAATAAACAAGTTTAATTAATTCATTATAAAAGATATTAACGTAATAATTATACAGGCAACATTGGCAGCTTATAAACGAAACGTTAATTTATATCTTGTACAGCCAATAAGAATCGGTAACAGTACGATCTGGCACATAATACTAAGATATCCAGGGGCTGAAAGGATCGTTTAATTGTAGTTTTATATAAAAGGAGTCCGTCTAAAGGGTTTTATAACAGTCGAATGCCAAGTATGTAGTAAGGCGAAAGCTAAAAGGCTAATACGCCGCGAGGCGAAGGAAGGAACATTCCGATCAAGATAACGAATCGCCATAATTTTATAGACTTCGAAAAAAACTCTAAAAGATATAGATAGGTTATGTTTACTACCGATAAGTACTTAAGCTTTATCTGAGACATTTACTTTCAGAATCGAAAGCAAAATATATTAATCGTAACGTTTCGGTAATTCTTAGGAATCTTTAAGAATTAGGAGAAGGTTTTTTTTATAAGTGTTCGAATGCGACAACGAGATCTTAAAAAATCATCAACTTCGAGATATGCTTTAGTCGCCTCTTTTTAATATCAGATTCAAACCTTTAGTACCGTATATCCAGGTCTAGAACGGGGGTACAAAACATTTAAAAGGTATAATCAAGGAGAAAACGACTGCGATACGAAATAGGGCGAATTTACTTTCGTTTTTAATCGTATATATCTTCAAAGTTGGAATATATCTGTATAACCGTACCCTTAAATACGTACTTTGTTGGCAAAGCTTATACGAGATTTATTATATTTACCTAACGTATAAAAACGGCATTATAGTGTTTTTTCGAAAGCTTTAACAAGTTTACCTGCGAATGTACGGTTATATAGCTTGCGTTATAATAGCTGCCGTTATAGAGAAAAAGCAGAGATTTTAAAAGCTAAATTCAAAAGCATAAAATAGTTACTTCGTCGGCTACCGATCTACGAATATCTACGAAATCTAGACCCTATTAGTTAATAAGGTTATTGTTATTCGAAACCTACAGCTTAACGAAAAGGCCACCTGTTTAAGTAATATCAAGGACTTAAAAAATAACTTTCTATACGCTATAAAAAAAAAAGCTCCAAAAGTTATTCCGATAGGTAAAAGTATTTAATTAAGCTAATAACTACCCGATATATATACTAAAGGAAAATAAGAACCTAAGCGGAACAATTTAATTACCGGCTAAACAAAAGGAATAAGTTTAAAAAAGTACCTGCGTAAAAGGCGCATAAATTAGGAGAAAAAAAATCTATTCGCGAAGAATTAATTATCTTCTCACGACCGTTATATTTGAACCATGTTTATCCTCTAGTTTATTATCTTCGTTAATGTCTGCCTTAATAATTATTACGATTATTGAGCCGACGGAAAAAATAAAGGTAGCTCTAAATTCCCTTTACATTATTTAATCTAAAATAACGGTAAAAAACGAAGATACTTTACAGGTAATAGGGGTAGGCCCCCCGTATGTTCCATACCAAAAAGGTATTATCAGAAACGAATATAAGATGTACAAAGCCGTATTTAATATAAAACGTTTAGCCTTTTCTGTAAGTACGTACAATAACCGACCGGTAAGTTGCAGAAGTTTAGGGAAGTTAATTACCCGAAATACGCACCAACTTAATCGGAAAGATTACGATATCTTGGCATATAAAAAGGTATTTAGGTCGCTAAACCGGGTACATAAACGCGATTTACCGTTACCGCCGCGAAGCTATAAAAAGCTAAATACATACCCGTTTAAGAAAATGTTTCGTAAAGCCGAAAAGGCTTATTTATAAAGCTATAAGGAATGCAATCCTAGGAAGCCGTTAATCAGTTTTCTGCTAAAGGAAAATAAATACTGGAGTATATATGGATATATGTTTATAAGTTCAACAAGCATAATTGGTTGCAAAAATACAAAGCACGTTTCGTCGTACGGGGCGATTAACAGCTTAAAAACGCTTATAACAATATATACGTATCCATATTAACTAAAAGGTCGTTTCGAACTTTGATCACTATTGCGGCTAAGTTTGACCTAAAGCTTAAGCAGTATAACGCTATAAACGTCTTTGTTAACGCCAACTTATCTTACGAAGTATACATAAAAAAGCCACTAGGATACCCGCAACGTAACAAAATCCTTTTAATGGGGAAAGTATTTTATAAACTAAGGGAATTACCTTTGTTATAATAGAAAGAATTTACTAAAATACTTATAAAATTGGGACTTCGCTCCGGTTTTTTTAAACGTTATTATTTTATTCGTTAAAAGGTACTTATTTTCTTTTTTGTAAACGATATTGTCATTGTATACAGCAAGCAAGATTAAAACTTCGTCGATCAGTTAATCTAATAAATACGGGAACGGTATAACCTTATAAGGGGTAAGGACCTGCAAAAGTTCCTCGGTATCGAAGTAATTAAAAACAAAATTAAAAGAAAAATCTAGCTTTTTTAATCCGAGTTTATAAATAAATTGGTTAACCTCGTCCCAAAAAAGAGTTTAAATAACTTCCTAAATACGTTAATAACGAGCGTCGAGCTATTGCTGAGTCCTAATTTGGCCCATTTAAGTTCCGTTAACAAATATTAAAAGAAAATTGGTTTTGTTTTATACGTGGTAATTAATACGCGACCTGATATAGCTTTTACGGCATTCCGATTTGCCCGGTTGAACCTAGACTTTAGCAACGTATATTATAAAGCTGCCGATCGAGTTATATTATACATAATAAAGATTAAACCGTTAACGTTGCAGTTCGCGGGTAAGGATTTATTAGATACTTAAAGCAATGCTTTTTTCGCGGATAATACGATTTATCGAAAAGTTCCCTAAGTTTACGTTATAAAGCTATTGAGAAAAGTGATAACATAACAGGCGAATAAATAATATACAGTAATTACTTTTATAACAGAAACAGAGTTATTATTCTTTGCATAAGTTACCAAAGAAATCTTATTTAGCTTTCGACTAATTAAAAAGCTAGGAGTTATCTTAAATGCTGGACCGTTAAATATGTGGTGCGACAATTAACAAACAATACGGTTAATTAACGCCGACATCGCCTTATTGCAAACGAAACTGCGGCGTATAGATATATATAACTACTGGCTCCGGAAAGCCGCAGAAAGGGATATGATCAAAGTGGATTATATAGTTACGGGCGATATATTGGCTAATGGGCTAACTAAGGCCCTGATACGCAAACCTTTTAAGCATTTCAGAAAGCAGCTAGGATTAGTGGATATCACGGAAGCTCTCGATCGGCGGAGGAACAATTTGCGAGTGATTTCAGAGGAGGAATTGGCCGATCAAGAGGATACAATCGCCGAAGGAAAGGTAAAATAGAAAGCTGTGGCTTTAGAAGGTAAAAAAGTAAAGTAATTAACGCCGCAACTATGTTAAGGGGTTAAGGGGGTATGTTAGTTAGCAAGGCGTGCGTTAGAACCCTATTACGAAAAGGCTCTCTTTGATCGGAACATATAGGTTCCGTAACTAGATTTCATAAAAAGGGGAGTGCGCGTTTTAAAGCGTCTGCAGCTAATCATCCAATACAACACAACTGATGTCCCCTATATCTGACAATAGCCTTGCGAGTTCCTTTTGTTAGCTAACTTTGAGGTTATTACGCGTGTCAATCTATTTCCAACTAAACTAGGAATAGATTTTGCGCTTTTTTGTGGGCGTAAAAAAAGCGTTAAAAACTTTAAGCAACGCGGTATCGACGTGTTATGGCCAAAGGCCTTGGCTCGATTGACAGACGGTCGGAGGTTGTCGGACGCATCTCTGATGTAGGTTCCAAGAATACGTGACTGGCTCGATGAGCTCGCAGCGTTTAATTGGCGTCAGTACTTCGAGCTAGTCGAACCAAGGAAACGGCACGATGGACTCGAAAAAGCTCGACTACTAAAGAAAAAATCGAGCCGGTTCGAAGGCCTTAAGCCAAGATTAATATATATCCGCTTATTATTTCCCGTAATTTAAATAGTACCAGCTTGCAATATTAATTAGTTACGCAAATTTATATCTGCTATTACTAAACATAATTATCGCTGTATTATTTAAATTCTTACGATATTATTCTTTACATAAACCGTAGAATTTAAATTTAATAATTAATTAAGCTTATAGCCGTTATACGTTACAAGTTTTTATTTAGTAATACTGTTAAACATTAAGCAATATTTAACACTATCAATATATCGACTAACACCGAAACCACCGTTTCTACCTTAACCTAGCAACCACAAAAGCGCGTCCAGTAGCTTAAGGCCCGTATTTAACAAAACTCTATCCAGATTACCGCTATTCCAGCTAACCGAGTACCAATAATGACTTCAAGACTTAAAGTCAAAAACCCCGAACTTTACAATGTCACAGGAAGTATTTAAAGCTTCCTAACCTAAGCTAAAGTGTATCTACGGTTGGAAATAATTAAAAGCGAAGTTAATAAAAGCCTTATAATTACTGAATTTCTTAAATAAAATGCATTAATTTAATCCGAACTAACGTTACGGAATTACTTCAAAAATAAAGAAAATAACGAACGACTTTTAAAAAGTTTTTTAAAAATTATGTTAATTTCGAACAAAAACTTAAAGATAATTTCGATAATTTAAACGCAGAACGAAAAGCTGCACAAAACCTTTTATAACTTTAATAGAAAGAACCAATTTCAAAATGCGCAGTCAAGTTTAAAAACTTTATCTTTAAAATAAGATGTGTCGACGACGAAAACGATACCCTGATCGACGTTTTTTACAAAAGATTAAAGGACGATATTTAGGACGAAATCATTAAAATCGAATGACTTAACGTACTTAATAATTATATCGCTAAAGCTGTAAAAATCGACAATCGCCAGTTTGAACGACGACAAGAACGACATAAACAGTTTGCCTTACGGTTTAAATTTTAAAGAGCTAATTAAGGTTAAAAACGCCTGACGCCTTTTATTTCTTATGGAATCTAATCAGGATCCATAAAATCAAGGGCTATTTAGTCGAAAGATAAGGAGTTTGTTACTTATTATAATTGCGGTAAGTCCGGATATAGTACGCGAAACTGCAGAAGCCTTAAGAAGTATATATATTAAGCTTTAATCTTTAAAAACCAGTATAAAAAGGAACCGGGCGACAGAAAAACGATTAACATAATCCGCGCCAAAAATAACGATAACCTTTTACCAAAAGTGCGATAGGGAATAAAAAACGAAAAAGTTATTCCAGGTGAAAGCCCGCAGGGCTAAAAAAACCAGGTTTACCGGACTTATTGTTACTTAATAGCTATAGAAATACAAGAGATAAAAAAAGCTAAGTAACGATAAGCTATTTTCCCGCGGACACCAAAAACGATAACAGAAAAATAACCGGTTAATGCTTAACGCATAGCTAAAGGAATACTAAAAATAGGACGAAAATCTGTGCCTAGGAAAACCCGATCGGCACGGAAAGCTTTACTCGGTTAGCTGCCGACGACCGCAATACGAGGTATATGAAAACGAAAAAATATATATCGCGCGACGTATTACGCGTATATAGCGACAAGGCTTCGATTTTAGCAACCAAAAATAATACCGTTATATACGCGAAATGGCATTAATAGAAGAGATAGACAAATTGACAGTTATCAAAACCTGGCTAGAAGGAAAGTATTGCTCGGTATATAAACCTAAATACTATTACGAATAATGTATTTACTAGACGTAGGAAAATCTAATCTAAAGAACAATATAAACGTATTGTCAAAAAATGATTGCCGATTTAGGAATTTAGCTGGCTTTTATAGAAAACCCGGAAGAACGCTTAGTTATATAGGAGGAAATTCGGTTTTTTAAGCGAAAACTGGAAAACCTTAAAGCTAAAATATATTACTAAAAAAAACGTTTTAAAATAATATGGAATATTTAATAGCAACGTTACGCCGATAAGGCAGCAGTTAAAATGGATCCAAAACGAAAATAAAAGACTTAAAAAAAGATTTAACGATTCGAAAATAAACCGAAAGACCTAAATTACCTATAATAAAGCCCCAGATTGGCAAAAAAAAGAAAGTAAATAACAATACTTTAAAAAGATTTAAACGTAATAAGAACAATACGAAAAGAACTTATTACGGTTAAAATACGAATCAAGAGTAAACGATATACCGTATTTATCAGCTACGAAAACATAAAAAGATAATTATATTTTCTTAAACGTAATGAACAAATTATAGTTACAATAAAAAAATAAGAAATACTTTTACGAGGTCGAAAATGCCGAAGGTTAAACATTTAATTACGACGATAAATAAATCCGACGTAAGATTAATCACTTTATAACATTTGTCCAAAACAAAAGATAAGCTATTAACGTTAACATTATCGGTATAAAGGATTTAGACTTAATCCGAGGTTTACTATAGTTACCATAATATAACCCGGCTATTAACTACAAAGTTGCGAGATAAATTACAATGTATTTTTTAACGATACGCCAAATACCGAAATATGCTAATATTCGATCTAAAACGTAAACGAATACAAATATAAAAAAAGGGCAGAAAATTTATTACCTAAAGTAATACGACATATTAAAAAAAGGGTATAACCGAAAAATACGACGTATTATTGCTAACGTTAAAGCAAAATTTAAGCAGATAAATAACGATTTAAAACGACCGCCCGAAAAGTTACCAAAATAGATAGCTAAAATACTTTTCCAATATTACAAATACAATAAATTATTTAGCAAAAAGCTTAATACCAAATTACCAAAACATAACAAATAAAACTACGAAATGATCCTTAAAAATGTCAAGAATATTACTTTTTATGCGTTATAGAACTTAAACTATGCAAAACTATATGCATTCCGCGATTACCTCGAAAACAGCTTTCGAAAAGGATCGATATAACGTTTTAAATTACTAGCTGGATACTTTATGTTTTTCGTAGTAGAAAAGGGGAAAAGTTTCGATTTATAGTAGATTATCGACAACTTAACGATATTACCGTTAAGGACAAAACGCCGTTATTATTAATCACTAAAATAAAAGATAGCTTCCACGGAGCAAAATGCTTTACAATTATCGATCTTCGGGGTGGCTATAATATAATTCGGATCAAAGAAAAATACGAAGGGAAATCAGCTTTTAGAACGAAATATGCTTATACGAATACTTAGTTATCCCCATAGGATTAACCAACGCACCGGCGACCTTCTAACGGATAATAAACTATCTATTAAAAAGATACCTAGATAGTTTTATTGTTTGTTATCTCCACGACATTCTTATTCACTTAAAAACTAAAAAGAAATACGAAAAATACGTTTATCAGGTTTTACAAGCGTTATAGGACGCCAAATCTTTGGCTAATACCGAAAAGAACCTACTTTTATAAACAAAAAGTTAAATTTCTAGGATATATTATTACGCCAGGACAAAGTCTTATAAACTTTAAAAGTTATTAACAATTAAAAACTGGATATAGCCTATTAATATTAAAAAGATATAAGTATTCTTTAAATTCACCAATTATAACCGACGATTTATACGTAATTTTAGCAAAATATCAATGCTATTAACGGAACTTATTGAGAAAAACAAACCATTTAAATGTATTCCAAAAAAGGAAATAACTTTTTAGCAATTAAGAACGTCTTTACCAATTGAACAGTATTAATTATATAGGGCCTAAAGCGACCAATTAAGTTAAAAACCGACGTTTCGAATTATAATTTAAACGTTATGGTCGGATATCGAAACGATTAAGGAAAGTTTTACCCTATTACGTTTTATTCCTACAAGTTATATAAAGTTAAGCTAAATTACCCTATTTACAATAAGGAATTTAAATATTACCTTAAAAGTAATATGTACCAAATCAAAGTATGTAACGTCTCACACATATAAGCGAGCCGCTTTTTGGCACTTCCCAGCAATACACCCAAATAACTCAACCGCAACACCTTAAATCAACTGAAATCAATCGAATGTTTCTTTGCTAACTGCGTCTCTAGCTTCTCGACGAGTGCACGCATTATATCAAGGCTTGTTGCGAATACTGTCAGATATAGGGGACATCAGATGTGTTGTTGTATTCAGTTAAGTTGCAGGTGCTTGTTGCACGCGTGCAGCTCTAAGTAGTTTAGCCACGGAGCATATA
>QJNY01000835.1:0-21999 GCA_004155945.1 Monosporascus sp. mg162
GTTAGTCGGTTGATTGGTCGACAGATCGATTGATTGATTGATTAATTTATTAATTAATGGATTACTTTATTAATTTATCGTTTTATTAATCGATTTTAATTAATTAATTTAGTGATTTACTGGTCGATTAATTGGTTGATTTATTAGTTTATTAATCGTTGGATTGGTTAATTTCTTGGTTAATTTATTTTTTAACTCGTTGATTTCTTTATTAAGCAGTTGGTCGCTTGTTTTTTTGATTTCTTGATTTATCGCTTTTTTGATGGATTGATTTTTTGATTGCTTTGTCGATTGCGGAATTTATCGACTTTTTGCTCAATTTATTGCGCGGCTGATTTTCTTATTGATTAATTTATTAGTTTTTTACTTTATTAATTTTTTTACGTTCGGAACTTGGTTTGAAAGCGCGTAAAACGTTAATCATAATATTATTAATAATGATATTATTAATGATAATAATAATAATAATGACGATAATAACGATAATAATAAAAAGTAATATCGATAGTTATTACTAAGCATAGTAACGATAATAATTTTAGTAATAGCGGTATGTTATGGCCAAAGGCTTTGGCTCGATTAACGGACGGTTGGAAGTTGTAGGATATATCTCCGATGTGGGTTATAAGTTATGTAACTAGCTTAAAGGTTTTAAGGTACTAGGCGCTTTAAGCTTTTTAAGCTAGTAGGGGCCGGCTTAAAGGGCTTAACAGGCTTAAGGGTTTGAGTCGTTTAAGTACCTTAAGCCAGGATTAATATATATATATTCATTATTTCCTATAATCTAAGCTAGATAATACCAGCTTGTAATTACAACTTGGTTACCCAGATTTATATCTGCTATTACTAGGCGTAATTATTGCTTTATTGCTTAAATTTTTATGATATTACTGCTACCATAAACCGTACGACTTAGGTTTAATAGTTAGTTAATCCTATAGCCGTTATACGTTGCAAGCTTTTGTTCAGTAATACTGTTAAACTTTGAGCAATATTTAATATTGTTAAAATGTTTACTAGCGCCGAAGCCACCGTTTTTACCTTTATCTAGCAGCTGTAAAAACGCGTCCAGCAGCTTAAGGTTTATGTTTAACAGCTTACTGCTTAAGCCGCCGCCCTAATCGATTCCGTGTTAGCAGCCGTTATTTTAAAACTTAAGGTTAAGAAATCCGAATTTTACGATGGTACAGGAAACGTTTAGGGCTTCTTAACCTCGGCCAAAGTATATTTACAACTGGAAAGGATCGAAGGTAACGCCGATAAAATCCTTGTTATAGTAGGGGTTTTAAAAGGGGACGTTTTGAATTGGTTTAAGCTTACGTTACGAAATTACTTGGAAAATGTAAAAGACGATTAGGAAACGGTTACTAAAAAGATTTTCGAAAGCTACGTTAACTTTAAACAAAAGTTTAAGGATAACTTCGATGATCCGGACGTAAAACGAAAGGTTGTACAGGATTTTTTATAGCTTAAATAAAAAGGACCAGCTTTTAAATATGCCGTCGAGTTTAGGAACCTTATGTCCAAGGTAGGATGGGTCGATGACGAAGACGATATCCTGATCGACATTTTCTATAAGAGATTAAAGAACGATATTAAGGTCGAAATTATGAAAATCGAACGATTTAACGTATTCGATAAATATATCGCTAAGGCTGTGAAAATCGACAATCGATAGTTTGAATGACGATAAGAACGACGTAAACAGTTCGCTTTACGGTCCAAATTTTAAAGAATTAATTAAGGTCGAAAAAGTTTTACGTTTTCTATTTTATATGGAATTTAACCAGGGCTTATGGAATTAGGGGCTATTTAGTCGAAAGATAAAAGATCCGGTACCTGCTATAATTGTGGTAAGCCAGGATAAATTGCGCGAAAACGCAGGAGCCTTAAGAAAAACGTACATTAAGCTTTAATTCCTAAAAATCAGCATAAAAAGGAACTTGGTGACAGAAAAGCGATTAACATGATCCGCGCCAAAAATAACAACAACTCTTTACCTAAAGTGCGATAAGGAATGAAAGAAGCGAAAAAACTGGCTTAGACAGGAGCTAAAAAGGCTAAAGAAGCTAGAATTACTGGACTTACTATTACCCAGTGACTAGAAAAGCACGAAGGATGGAAAGAGCTGAGCGACGATAAGCCACCTACCCGTACATAGCAAAAGCGGCAGCAGAAAAATAACCAGTTAGTGCTTAACGTATGGTTAAAGAAATATCAAAGATAGGACGAAAATCTGTGCCCAGGAAAACCCGATCGGCAAGGAAAGCTTTATGCGGTCAGCTGTCGACGACCGCAGTGCGAGGTATATGAAGATAAGAAAGAATATATCGCGCGACGAATTATACGCACATGGCGATAAGGCTTCGATTTTAAGAATTAAACTGGAAGTAATCTTAAGGATTAAAGATGGTATCGCTATATACGAGAAATTGCAACGATAGAAGAGATCGACGAGTTGGCAATAACTAGAAGCTGACTAAAAAGAAAATACTGCCCTGCATATAAACCTTAATGCTATTACGAATAATGCGATTATCAAACGTAAAAAGAATTAATTTAAAAAATAATGGAAAAGTACTGCCAGAAAATAATTACCGATTTACGGATCCAGCTAGCCTTTACGGAAAATCTAAAAAAGCGATCAGCTATATAGAAAAAAATTCGTTCCTTTTCGAGTTAAAGCTGGAAAACCCTAAAACCATAATATACTACCAAAAAAACGTTCCAGAACTAAGTGGAATACTTAATAGCAACGTTACGCCGACAAGAGCAGTAGTTAAAATGGATCCAAGACGAGAATAAAGGATTTGGAAAAAGAATTCAGGAATTCGAAAAAACCTAAAAGATCCAAGCTACCTGTAACGGGGCCTTAGGATGGCAGAAAAAACGAAGGTGGATAGTAATACCTTAAAAGGGCTTTAAATGCGATACGAATAGCACGAAAAAAAACTTATAACGGTATAAGTACGAATTAAAAACAAGCGATATACTGCATTTGTAAATTACGGAGTAATAAAAGGTAATTATATCGCCTTAAAAGTAATTAACGAGCTATAGTTATTATAAAAGGACAAAGAATATTTTTACAAAGTCGAAAACGCCGAAGGTAAAATATTTAATTACGACGATAAATAAATCCGATATAAAATTAATTACCCTAAGACCTTTATTTAAAAAAAAAGATAAATTATTAGTTTCGACGTTATCGCTATCGAGGACTTTGATTTAATCCTAGGTTTGCTATAATTAAAACAGTATAACCAGGTTATTAATTAAAAGGTTTGCGAGATAAATTACGATTTATTTTCTAACGATAAGTTAAACGACGAAAGATTTTAATATTCGATCGATAATGTAAACGAATGCAGGTATAAAAAAACGGCAAAAACCTTATTATTTAAAAATATACGGCATATTAAAGAAAAAAGGCATAATCGAAAAATACGACGTATTATTGCTAATTTTAAAGCAAAATTTAGGCAAATAAATAACGATTTAAAACGACCGCTTAAAAAGTTATTAAAATAGATGGTTAAGGTATTTCCATAGTATTATAAGTATAACAGTTATTTGGCAAAAAACTTGGTACCAAATTGCCAAAATATAGCGCATAAAATTACGAAATAGTTCTTAAAAAGGGCAAAAGTACCGCCTTTTATCCGATATATAACTTAAATTATGCAGAACTATATGCATTACGCGATTATTTCGAAGATAAGTTTCGAAAAGGATAAATTCGACGTTTTAAATTACTAACCGGATACTTTATGTTTTTCGTACCGAAAAAAGGGGGCAAGCTTCGATTAGTAATTCATTATCGATAATTTACGATATTACCGTTAAGGACAGAACGCCGTTATTATTAATTATTAAAATGAAAAATTGCTTATACGGAACAAAATGGTTTATAGTTATCGATTTTCGCGATAATTATAATATAATTCGGATTAATGCGGGATACGAATAGAAAATAGCCTTTAAGACGAAATACGGTTTGTACGAATACTTAGTTACCTTTATGGGATTAATTAACGTATTAACGACTTTTTAACGAATAATAAATTATATACTAAAAGAATACCTAGATATTTTTATTATCTGCTACCTCGACGACATTCTTATCTATTCGGAAACGGAAAAAAAGTACGAAGAACATATTTATTAGGATTTATAGGCGCTGCAAAACGCCAAAATTTGGTTAATACCGAAAAAAGTTATTTTTACTAGCAAAAAGTCGAATTTTTAAGATATGTTATTATACCAGAATAAATTCGTATGGACCTTAAAAAGCTATTAGTAGTTAAGGATTAGGTACAGCCTATTAACGTTAAAAAGATGTAAGTATTTCTTGGATTCGCTAATTATTACCGACGATTTATACGCAATTTTAACAAAATGATTATGCTAATAACAGAACTTACTAAAAAGGATAAATTATTTAAATAAACTTTAAAAAAGGAAATAATTTTTTAATAACTTAAAGACGCTTTTATTAATAAACTAGTACTGGTTATATACGACCTAAAGCGACTAGTTAAGCTAAAAACCGATACTTCGGATTATGCTTTAAGAGTTATAATTAAATACCAAAACGATTAAGGAAAACTTTACCTAATTGCGTTTTATTCTTATAAGTTATATTAAGCAGAACTTAATTATCTTATTTACGATAGAGAGTTTTTAGTTATCGTTAACGCCTTTAAGGAATTTAGGCATTATTTTAAAGGTGATATGTATTAAATTAAGATATATACGGAATTATAAGAATATTATATATTTTTTACGATCCGAGAACTTGTCGAAACATAATTGCGCTACGTAAAAAGCTTTTTTGAATTCGATTACTTTTCTATTTATCGAAAAAGGTCAGAAAATGGCAAAGTAGACGTACTTAGCAGACGATTTAACTTGGAACAATTTAAGGTTAAGGTATAATAGATAATTTTCGATATTATATCCGAAGGATACTTAAAATAGCGACGAATTGCTGCGATACGAGCGATATTAGCCGCTATACATTAACACATTTAATAATATAATGTTAATTAACTAGCAGAATACCAAATAGAAAAAATATAGGGGCCCGAAAATTTATAAAAAGATTTAATACGGGATATATACGAATATCCGGTATATAAATACTTAGGGATTTATAAAACCTTAAAACGTTTATAACGGATATATTACTTTCTTAAAATGAAAATTAATAGAAAAGGTTATAAGGTAATGCGATATTTGCGTTAAAGTAAAAGTACGACGACATAAACTTTACGGAAAACTGTAACCCTTACTAGTTGCCGAGCGATTATGGGATTCGATTATATTCGATTTTATTATTAAGTTTTTTTTATTAAAAGATTTAGTTAGAGAAATATATTACGACAGCATTTTCGTAATCGTTGATCGATTTACGAAATCTTTATATTTTTTACCTTATAATAAAGATACCGATGTAAAGCAACTTATATATATTTTCCTTAGATATATTTCAGGTATTTACGGACTTTTAACGGAAAATGTTTTGGATAAAAGTATTATTTTTACTTCGAAAATTTGGTAAGGATTTATGATTTAACTTGAATTAAATTATAAATCATTTAACGTATTTAAATCTTAAATAGATAAATAAATAAAAAGAATTAATTAAACGTTAAAAACATATTTCCGATATTATATTAATTACGAGTAAAATAATTGGGTCGAAAAATTACTAGTTGCATAATTAGCTTATAATACTAGCTATTTTAAACGTATACAAATTCCACCCTAAGGAGGGACAAATATTTAACACCTAACTCTTTAACCAAAAAATATATGTTACTTTACCAATTGGTGTAAAAAAATACTATATAGTATTATATTTTCCTATACCAATTGTTAAAGCATCCCCGAAAAAGTAAATCCGTTCTAATTATTAATAAAACCGCCCCATTATTTCGGATCCACTTTTATTTATATAATATTTTGAACCCGTATTTCGCTTTTCCCACCCCTTTTTTTCCGCACCAATTGGCAGAGCGTCGCTGGTTTCCGTTATTTTTCTGCACCAATTTGCAGAGCTCCGGTACCGATTCCTGCTTTTTCTGCACCAATTAGCAAAGCGCTTACCAAAATTCTGCTTTTTTCCGCATCAATTTGCAGAATGTCGCTAGCTTCCCCTCTTTTTCTGCACCAATTAACAAAGCGTTTACCAAATTGTTACTTTTTTCCGTACCAATTTGCAGAACTTCGGTCCCGCTTCCTACTTTTTCTACACCAATTAACAAAGCGCTTACCAAACTTCTGCTTTTTTTTCGTACCATTTTCCAAAACGTCCATACCGGTTCCTGCTTTTTCTGCGCAAATTGGCAAAACGCTTACCAAAATTCTGCTTTTTTCCGCACCAATTTGCAAAACTTCCGTATCGGTTTTTCTTTTTCTTGCCCAAATTAACAAAACGCTTACCAAAATTCTGCTTTTTTCCGTACTAATTTACAAAACGTCGCTAACTTCCCCTCTTTTTCTGCACCAGTTAATAAAGCGCTTATCAAATTCTTGCTTTTTTCCGTACCAATTTATACAGTTTCAGTCCTGCTTCCTACTTTTTCTGCACTAATTAACAAAACGCTTATTAAAATCCTGCTTTTCCCGCATCAATTTACAAAACGTCCATACCGGTTCTTGCTTTTTTTGCGCAAATTAGCAAAGCGCTTACCAAAATTTTACTTTTTTCCGTACCAGTTTACAAAACGTCCGTATCGTTTCTTACTTTTTTTATACCGATTAATATATAACTTACCAAACTTTTACTTTTTAACGCATTAAATTACAAAACGGGCGTATAATTCCTTGCCCTTTCTGCATTAATTGATATAACGATATTAGATTATTACTTTTTCCTATACCAATATACGGAATACCCGTTAAACTTTCTGTTTTTTTTATACCAATTAATAAAATATTTACCAAGATATCTATTTTCCGGCATAAATTTGTAATGCTTTAATCCTGCCTTCTGCTTTTTTTGCGCCAATTAATAAAGCGCTTACCAAAATATTGTTTTTTTCTGTACCAATTTGCATAACGTCCTTTATTACAATTTTTTTTACGCTAATTAATAAAGAGTATACGAAATATTTCTTTTTCGGTTTTAATTTTGCATAATTCCCATACCGCTTATTCCTTTTGCTATACTAATTAATACAACGGTTCCTAAAGTATTTTCTTTTTTCTATACCAATTTATAAAACGTCTCTTACTTCCGGCTTTTTCTGCGCTAAATAATAAAGCCCTTATTAAAGTATTTCTTTTCTTATTTTAATTAGCAAAATAACCTTATCGTTTACTGCTTTTTGTATATTAATTGGTAAATCGTTTATTAAAATATTTATTTTTTTTTGTGCCAATTTGGAAAATATCTTTATTACTTACTTTTCTTGCTTTAAATACCAAAGCGGCCTTACTGCTTACTGCTTTTTTTGTATTAATTCGTATAGCTTTTATTAATATTTATCTTTTTCTATTGCAGTTCGCAAATCGCCTTTTGCTTTTGCCTTTTTCGGGTTTATTTAGTAAAGCGTTTATTTAAATACTTCTTTTTCTGCACCAATTTGCATATCGTCCTACGTTTTTTTACTTTTATTTCTTAAATTTATAACGGGTTTACTTAAATGGTTTGTCTTTTTTTTTTCCCTTTTCAATTTCTACAGCTTTTCCAGCTTCGTACTTTTTATGCCCAAATTTGTAGCTTTTTTTAACGCTTTTCTGTTTTGTTATTAATTTGTAAAATTTTTTTAGTTTTCCGTCCTTTTAGCATTATTCAGTAAACGGCTTAACAAAGTATCTCCTTTCTTTTCCCCAATTAGCAGGTAATTTTTTATTTTCGGCCATTTTTATACCAACCGTTAAAGCTTTTATAAATGCTATTTTTTTTTCATTATTATTTTTCGAGAAATATTTATTTTCCGCCTTTTTTTTGCTTTAATTAATGTATCATGCCTTAAATTATTTCGTTTTCTTATACCAATTTATAAAGAATATTTAGGTTCCGGCTTTTTTTATATCAATTCGCAAAAGCTGGACCAAAATATGTTTTTTTTCTTATATTAATATACAAAACGTTTTTATTTCCTTTATTTTCCGGCTTCATTCATAAAATATTTATCCTAATTTTTTTTCCTTTATTAATTTATAAAACGTCCGTATTTATTACTTTATTTTGTTTTAATTAATACGGCGTACATCAAAAACAAAATTTATTTTATTTTAGTTTGTAAAATATTTTCAACTTTCGCTTTTTTAGGTATTAATCGTAATCGTATCCCTTAATATCGTTTTTCCTTTGTTTATATATATAAATTACTTTATTTTTACTTTGTATTTAATTACTTAATTAAACGAATATTCATATTCCGATTTTCAAAATAAATAATTTTAATTTTTATAACGCTTTTTAATTTCCGCACTTTTTTATATTAATTAATAAAAGCCTTTTATAAACTATTTGCTTTTTCTTTACCAATTTGCAAAACTTTTCCTTTTCCGCTTATCTTTACCTTAATAATTAAACGGGTTATTAAATATTTTCATTTTTTTCAAAACTTTATATATAATTTATACTTTTCGCTTTTTATTCTATCGATATTATAATCGCAAAATAGGAAATATTTTTATAAATATCTTCGAAATAATTTTCTTCAAATTAATTAAAGTTTTATCTATTAATTATCCTTAGTAAATAATTAAACTTCGAATTATTATCCATATCCAGCTATTTTCTTTTTAAAGTTTCGCATTTTAAAATTATAATCCCTTAACGTTTTTGCAAATTTAAGTATAACTTTTTTTTTTTTTTTTTTTTTTTTTTGCCGGCTTCCTAATATAATCGTAGCTATTTTGCGGTATCGGTTACTATCGCTTATATCCTACTAAACTTCGGCTCGCTTTTATCTTCCGTATTTCTAACATTCGGTATTTACTTGCTCGAACTTCGCCGTAACTTTCCAATCGCCGAATAAGTCGGTTAAATTATCGATAACGTTAACCACTATTATTGTTAAGAGTTCCATATAATAACCATAATCGAACTTAATAACTACTGTTACCTTATTCCCGTATTTCGTATTACTTCCCGTAAAGTAATATACCGCCTTTCCGATTCGTACGTTCACTTTTTCGTAAACGGCAACCTTACGGCTTAATATTACATAATTATTTTTAAAATATTGTCAGCAGTCACAGTAATCGAATGCAGAAATCTGGCGTAGCTCTCTGTGTGTTCTTTAAGTTGCTCTAAGAATGGACAAATCTAGTCCGCGGGCAATCGCCTCTTACATACACGATTGGTTGACAAAGGATCGTCCGTAGACAAAAGCTGTCCCAGGCAGCATTCTGCTGCCTGTTCCAAACAAAGCCTGCCAGCCGGCAACAACTGAAAGCACCAATTGCCGACACGCTCTTTTGCGTCAGGTGGCCGCGGCTGGAAAGTCCGAAAGTCCAAAATCAAATCTAAAAACACAACCAATTTGTACGGAGATTGAACCCTAATTTCTGCATCAATTTCCGAATGGGGTCTGTGCATTTAGCCGTTGCACCAACCGAATTTCAAGTGCCTTTTAACTTATCCTGTATTTTCTCCAGTTCCAAGTTCTGTATCAATCGTTCAAAATCTGCTTTGTTAAGTAGCTTCGTTAAACCGTCGGCAGGATTATCTTTGCTTTCTACGTATTGGAAGCTGATGTTTCCTGCCTGGACTTTCTGGCCTACGTAATGGTACTTAATTCAAATATGACGTTTCCTTCGTAATATCTATATCTCTTTTACCTATTTGAATGCACTTGTATTGTCTTCCAGAATGGGAATGGGACTTTTAGGCATAAGTCCTAATTCTGTTAAAAAGTTCCTAATCCCAGCTGCCTCCGCTGCAGCTGTTTCTGCTCCTACGTATTCTGCTTCCGTGGTACATTTCGTAACAACGCCCTGTAGCTTTAAAAACTATAATATGGGCGCTCCAGTTATAAAGAATATATACCCTGTTATAGACTTCGCCGATTCGCTATTATTTGCAAAACTTATATCCACTGCTCCGAATAACCTTAGGTTATTATATTTTTAATACGGATAATTTCGTTTTAACCTCCTGTACCGAAAAAACAGGTTTGCGTTACCGTTTAGGTATTGTAGCAATTTTTTAATATATTCCTAATGTTTTGGGGATGGATTATTTATAAATCTGGCCTAAGTCGACGTTGCAAATGTTATATCTAGTTTGCTGATGCAATTTAAAAAGTTAAATTTCCTTACCAGGTTCGTATATTTGAATATATCTTTTTTGCTAGCCTTGCCGTTATGTCTTATTACATGCTTTAAATAATCCTTAACAAATGGCGTAAGTTCCTTTTTTATGGTATTCAGGCTTACTGATTTCAATAACTTTTCAATATACTGTTGCTGGTCCAGTCTAACGTCGCTAGTCGATAAGGAACGGATAATCCGTACATTTAGGTACCAATCCGCGTTTCCTAAATCCTTGATGGAGACGTTTTCAGCGATTTCCTTGGCAACGCTCTTAAAGTATTGTCTGTTAGCTCCGAAAAACAGAAAGTTATCGACGTATAAGGCAATAATACAGCTAATTTTAAGGTTAAAATAAATCGCATTATCCGAAATTAATAGGTAAAAGCTTTATTTCGTAAATATCTTTTTAATTCTTTTCTGCCAAGCAGTTCCGGCTTGCTTTAGGCCGTACAAAAGGTTTATCAACCTAATAACCTTTTTAGGAGAGAACCGGTATATTTTTTTATTTTCCGGGTACGTATCGAAATATTCCTTTAATATGGAAAACTGCTTTATGTAAATATCTTCCTTCAGCTTGCCATTTAGGTATATAGCGATAAAGTCGATTTAGAATATATGCTAGCCCAAATAAGCAGCCAGGGCCATTAAAATTTTCCAGTGCATAACCTTTGCTATATTCGCTACGGTTTTATTATAATTAATTTCTTTTCGCTAAGTAAATTTTTTCGCGTAAATACGGGCTTTGTATTTGTTTAATTTTCCTGTAAACATGTACTTTTTTCTTAGTACCTATTTAATATCCATAAAATGTCCATAAGCTTTTTCGCTAAAGGGGGTAAACCTAAAGGTTCTACGCGAAAGGTTTTTTTTAATCTTAATAAAGATTACTTTAAGCCATATCTTTCGTTTTAGGCTTTTTATAACTTCTTTTAGGGATGGGCCGTCGTCCGTTATTACGAACAGCCTCCAAGTGGTAAATAACTTGCCTAGGTCAATATATTCTAAGTCTTTAATCTTAAAAATTCCATCGTACTTATTTTTTAGCATGTTAACCATCTGCTAGTATTCGTAAATATTTCGGATAACCTAATCGGCGTATCCGTAGTTTCCAAAGAAGTCGTCGTTATCGTTATCGCTTATCAATAAGTTAAAATAAAAGGTATGTAAGCCATAATTATCGCCCTTTTAGGTTAAAGCTAGCTTTAATTTACGCATTAGCTTAAGGGCTTTATCTAAGGTTTTCAAGATATACAAATCGGGAACCGTTTTTTTCGGACGTTCCCTTTTACGCTTAATTTTCTTGGTTTCCTGGTCCGTATCGCCCTTAAAAATAACGTTATGGTCTTTGTTCTTTATTCCGATACCCTTTTATCTTTAACGGTGTTTTAAGCGTTTCTGTACGGGTTGTAAAAGCGACCGAATAATATCCCTAAGGTTAAGTAGCTAACCTAATTCTTCCAGGTCCTTATAAACAGTAATATAAGGTATTATTAATAACTTACCGCCCTTTAGGAGCTATACCTTATAATTATATATCCCTTAATACCTTAGCAATATGCCCTTTGCTTTACGAGCTGCTAATTTCTTTAACCTAATCCTGTAGTTCCTATCGATTAGGACTGTGTACTTGCTGCCGAGGATTCGAAGGTAATTATTGTTAGGTTTATAAGATTTATTAAATTCGAATACGTTTTCAAAACATTTGATTAGTATCATATTTTTTACCGTAAACTATCTCGTTTTGTTAATTGTATACGTTATAACTTTTATCATAAAGTTCTAGAAATACGTCGGTATTTTTATCTGGGTAAAAATTGCACGCGTTTCGTTTTATAAGAACTAAATATCTTTCTTTACAATTTTATTTTGATATTAATTATAGAAGCTGGAAATTACCAATTTAATGCCTTTAATAGCGTAAAACTTTTCGATTATGGTTATGCCGAATTTCCTACCGCCGTCCAGGCGTAAAATCTGCATTTTCTGGCTTTTAATTAATTCCAATCGTTTAATTAATCGTATAATATACGTATATAAGCTTTACTGTACCTCGTCCTTAATTTTAAATAAATAGTACTTTCTATAACGGGAAAGATATTTCGTAATAAAACCGAAATAAATGTTATTTTCGATGCTAACGGGCTTAATTAAGCTTATATTATACTAAATAATCTTTCCTACATATCGTCCTCGTCTTTAGGAATTTATAAACGGGATTTTCCGTATCTTCCCTTCGTCGCACGCTATACAAAAAAAAACGATTTCATATTGTTAAAGTTTAAATTTATTCCCGTAAACCTTTTGATAGTTCAAATTAATCGTTTAATGCTAGGGTGGCAAAAGCGGCGGTACCATAAAATAATTTTCTTTATAACTTCGTCCGTTATAAAAACCTTACCATTTTTAAAGGCCCTTATAAAGGCGCTTCTTAGGTCGCTAACCAGGTTACCGCCGTTTTTTTCACCAAATAGCCTCCCTAACCCGTATCTCTATTAATAATCCTCGTTATTCGCCGATTCCGGGACCTTAATAATAGGCTCCGGCTTTCCATAAAGCCATAAAAAAAAATCTTTCCGAAATACGTTAATCGTCGTTAACTACGTTCCATCGGGATTTACCAAGGTATTTCGATTTAAGTAACCACCTTTTTTGTAAAAAATCTCCCCGGAAAATACTTTTAAAGGGAAGTTATTAATATATAACGTATATTTTACCATAATCTTATTATTCTCTTTACGGGGCCCTTTTAAGGGCCATTTTACTGTTCTAACGGCAATAGCGACGATAGGTTCTTTACCTGTCATAATATAAATTCCTTTATTCTTAATATCTAGGACCGAATTCTTTTCAAAATCCTTAATGTTGTTCGTAATATTAACGTTTACCCTTAAGTCCCAAAGCAATCTATCTTTATTATTTTCCATGGATAAATAAATATGCAACAGTATGGTACTGCCTATAACAGTTACTTTAGAGCTTTCAATCGCTATAGCTGTCGTTTCGGGGCAGTCAGCCGCCTGCAGCTTAGGGCAGTCGGCCACTATAGCCGTCACTCCAGGACAGTCAGCTACCTGTAGCTTAGGACAGTCAGCCACTGTAGCTATAGGCCAATCGTCCTCTGTAGCAGTTGCTTCAGGGCAGTCGGCCACCTATAGCTTAAGGCAATAGGCCACTAAAGCTACAGGCCAGTCGCCCTTTATAACAGTTGCTTCCGGGCAGTAGCCCCCTAAAGCGTTTCATCATACCACTGCATTAAATCCTAAAGCTGTTGTTCGTCAATATGGGCGCTAAACGTTCCTCTATTAAAACGATACAGGTTTCCCAGGCCTTTAGGGATAAACTGCTCCTTACCCGGTCCACCGCCGCGGGTATTACCGCGGGTGTTACGAAAGCTGTTACTTTGGTTATTGTTATTACCCTAACTTCGGCCTTCATTTCGGCCTTGCTTTCCTTTTTTGCCTTTGCTGTTCTTCTCTTTCTGGGGCTCAGGGCAGTCCTTCGCTAGGTGTCCGTACTTGCCACAGTTAAAGCAAAGTGGTTCCCCGTTCTTGTTCCATGCGGGTTTGTTGTCCCGGGAGTTATTGTTGCTTCCCTTACCCTTTTGTGTATTATAAAACCGTCCGTTGTTCTTCTTCTTGTTGGTACGGTCATGGAATTCGCTGTTGAAGTCGTCGATCAGTTACTCGAATAAGTAATCTGTTTGCCGCAATATTGACTGCATTATTTTGCACCAGCTGCCAGCTTTGTTCTTCACAGCAGTAAGAAATATAGTAATGTGTTCCTCGGTTCTAAGCTTTATATCATAGCCTTTTATTTTCCGTAAAAGCTTTTGAAATTTGGTGGTAAACTGAACTGGGTTTCCTTTATTATATGTAATTTTGCTTAATTCTTTCCAAAGGGACCTCTGCCGGGCCTTGCCCGTTGCTATATAGGTTTTCCGAAACGTCTTTAACATCTTCGTCCCCTTTTTAATTTTTGTAATTAACTTTAGGAGCGCCTTTTTGCAGGTTTTGGTGATAACTTTGGCAAAACGCAGCTAATCCAGTTGCTTTAGCTTTATTCCGTCTTTATAGCCAATTTTTTCTAGTGCAAGGTTAAAAACGTTACTTTAAAATTCCTAATTGGCTTAACCTAATAGGTAATTCTCCTTATTTAAGAAAAAATTAAAACGCTTTTAACGGAGTTTCGAATCGTTACTAAACTTTTTAAAATCCTTTTTGTCCTTTAAGCGTATACCTGATTCGCTGGAGCTATCTAAATTACTGGAGCCGAAAAAGCTGCTACTGGGAAAGCTATAACGGTTTTTTTTCTTCTTTAAGAAGCCCTTAAAAAATTCCGAAAAAGAAAATGAAAATAAGGAACTATTTAAATCATTAAGGTTATTACGTACCACTTCTTTTCCCTTAAGTAACTTAGGTAGCTTTACCTTTTTTTCTTCGCTTTTTTTTTCTTAAAGTCCACCTTTTTTTCTATATCGCTTTTTAGTACAATAAGTACTTTCTTAAAGCTATTCGCCTTAACTTTAAACGGAGCACTTTACTATGCTTTCGGTTGTACATTTATATTACGCGAACTTTTAAAGTTCCACGTTTTGGGTTAAAACGTATCCAACAGTTATATTATTATGTTGTTTATTTGCTTTATCGTATCGTTATATTTTTCGCTTCAAAGCTTTAGCTTTTTAGCATTATCTTCGATCTATCGGTATTTTTCTTCCCGCGTTTTAACGTTACGTTTAATGCTATTTATGTTGGTACCTAGGAACGTATAAAGCTTATTCAGGTCGGCTTCGGGTTGCTGTTTTTAGATGGGGGTTTTTAACGGCTGCTGAAGCAGTAAAACGTTTCCTACTAAGGATGCTTCGTACTCCTGTTTTCCCTCGCCGAAAAACTCTTCGTCTTAAGAAACCTTTTAATCGGGAAAAGGTAAGGGAAAAAGGAAAAGGTTTTCGTTCGTATGCTTGCTCGCTATCGTTAACTGTTATTTGACTTTTTCCTGAATCGTTAGCTAAATGGCTTTTTTTTAAATTTCGTGCTTTTTTTGTTAACTTAATTCTTTAAATTGCGATTAACTACTTCGTATAACGTACTTGGTTCAACAATTAAAAAATGTTACCATATCAGCAGTCACAGTAATCGAATGCAGAAATCTGGCGTAGCTTTTTATATGTTCTTTAAGTTGCTTTAGGAATGGACAAATCTGGTCCGCGGGCAATTACCTTTACATATACGATTGGTTGACAAAGGATCGTCCGTAAACAAAAGCTGTCCCAGGCAGCATTCTGCTACCTGTTCCAAACAAAGCCTGCCAGCCGGCAACACCTGAAAGCACCAATTGCCGACAAATATACATAAAAAAGCTTAACCTGCAAAATAGCTTTCTCGTAATTTATACGACCTATATACCTTAATATATAATACAGAATATAATAATACGGTTACGCGTTTCTGGCATATATTCCGTAATTCCTAATTTATCGTTCGAACAGGTCGACGGCCTGCCATAAGCCCGACCTTTTTAAAACGTCCTAAACGTAACCGGTACCGCTTAATTTTTCGATCGTCGGTTCTCCCGCCCGTTAATTAGCATATTATATCGCATCTGAAAGCGCGGTAAAAGCCCAAACTGACAGAAATACTAACAGTACCAGCAATTTATTTATCATTTCCGTAATATCCTTTTTGCCCGCCGGATACCGGTAAATAATAAATTCGTTTACCGTTATTCGTTCGTTTCCGTACTACTTATAACCGTAAAAACCCTTACAAACCCTAGCAACTAAGATAGCGTAAAGGTAAAAAATTTTGCGTAACGCCAATTCGCCTACGAAAACTACGTACGTATACTTAAAGCCGTACTGGCCGGGCCGGACCCCGCGCTTTAATTTAAAGTTCGGAATCCGGAAACCTTTTCCTAACGTTAAGCCGACGTAATTTTCGAAATAATCTTTATAATAACGTAACTTTACCGTACCTAACGATATTTCCGAAACTTTAACTACCTTTTCCCAGCCTTACGATTTTATTCCACGGATTAACCTTCCGTTTACCTTTTCGACCGCCTTACGTTACCGATTTTGTACGTCGTAACGGATAAGCCCGTTTTTTTAACGGGCTAAACCGGGCGCGTTTCGGCCATTTTCAACATTTATAATTTATTCAGCACGTTAACGTACGCCTAAGCGATCTTCTGCTAATTAATATACGAAAATTCTTTAATCCTCCGTACATATATATATACTTATATAAAAAACGCTTCTTTTTTACCGGTCGCGTATTTTTATTAAATAATTCGAAAAAATTACAAGTTATTAACTTAAAGCAAATAAATTTCGAAATAAAAATAAAAATATTTAAATACGTACAGCGTTATTTTATATATATCACGCAATCGACGCAAATTTCTAAATTATTTTTTATATTAATTAATAAAATATTCTTTTTTTTAAAAACAAATTTTAACTTTTATTATTATAATATTCCCGTTATATAGCCGTAATATAAACGTATATTTACCGTAGAAACACTTTCCGCTGTAAATTTAAGTATACGTTTCTTATTTATTTGTAAAACGTACCTTAATATATTAATATTTATAATACTTTTATAAAACAATTTTCCTAACGTATATATATATATATATTTGCTATCACCTTTTAAACGAAAAAAAAAAAAAGGTTAACGTATAAAAAAATAAAAGAAAAAAAAATAATAAACTTAATATTTACCTTACTATTAAATTTTTTTTTTTACTAAATAATAAAATACCGTATTTTAATTAATAACTACTTTTATTTAATACCGTTTATTTATGGAAAACCTATCGTTATTACTTTATTAAAGTTAAATGTTTCTTACCGTATAATCGTTTACAATATTTCCGTAACGGTATTTACTATGTATAAAACTATTTTATTTACGGAACTTTTCGCCACTTTTTCTGTATTCCTTTAAACGTTTTCATTACTATCCTCGGCGTTATCGTCCCCGGCATTACCGTCCTCGTTATTATGATTCTCGGCATCGTTATTATTCGCCCCGTCATTATCTTTATTTATGTCGCCGTCCGCCGCCCCTACTTTTTTAACGGCGTTCCGAACGTTTACCCGGACCAAATACTTTTTTTTTTTTATATTCGAAATATATTTTCGTATAAATAATAACTTAAGCCGAATAATTAATTTTTAAACCAATAACGTTATTTAACGCCCGGATAATAAATTTTTCACAAAACGTTACCGAATTAAAAAAATAAACGTATTCGGTACTACTAGCGCAAAACGTACCGTAACTACCGGAAAACTAATATTACTTTATAACTATATCGAAACGGCCGTAACCGCCGTCCTTAATTTAAAACCCGTAATTATAACTATCTTTTTTCCAGGCTAAAATTATTTTAACGTTCGGAATTATTTCGTGCATAAAAACCTTTCCAGCTTAAAAACGAAACCTAAAATAACGTTTTTATAGTCGGAACTTTTAATAACGTCCGCCCCTTCCTTTTAAATAATTTTTTTTAAACGTTCGAACGGCAAACCGTCGAAACCGCTTTCGTACCTAAACGTCTTTTCCCAAAAGGTTTAAAAATAATACATACCGAAACCTTCCAGCAAATCCGGCTTTCGGCAGTTATTAATAACGTCCTTAACCTTAACCCTTTTTTCCCCCCCTTCTTTTTTTAAATATAATATAACAAAATTAAAAATATTTACAAAAAACCCATAAATGCAAACGCCTTTTTAATACTTTTCTACAAAATTTCCATACCGCCGCCCGGTCTTAAAATAAATTAGTCGTTAATCGAACGCTTTGCTTTAATAAAATAATTACAATAACAGCATATACAAAAATAATAACACGTAACGTAAATACCGAAAAAACGCTCGATTTTAAAAATCCTATTAAATCAACACTCGAAAATATAACATCACTAAAAACCACTTTCGACTTCGATTAACCCAACATCCTTAACCCGGTAATTCTTAATAACGTATTTATACCCGAACCTTTTACCAAACAGGCCCGGTAGCTCCCTTGCCGTAATCTCGATCTCGACGATAATCTCCTACGTAATTCCTTTTAAATATACTTTAACTAATCCTTTTTAAACAACTATTCTCCTAACGTCAACAACGAATACGTCGCCTTTTCATATTTTATCCGGAAAAAAAAATAAAATTAAAATAAAAAAAATAAAAAAATAAAAATTAAAAATTAAAATAAAAACTAAAAATTATTTACCGCCTTAATTATCAACTCCAATACCTATATTACTTATAGCTGCTTATACGTCGACCGCGCCCAACCGTAATAAAGGCGAGCCCGTATTTTACTAATTGGTATAAAATATAACGTTCCCTTGCCGTCGATGCCAGAAACTAATAATCGAAATATTTATTCATATAATAACATTTTTACTAATTAACGCATTTTAATTAAATTTGTGAAAAACGCCTTAAGGTAAATATTATTATAACAGTAAAGAAAAATAACCATAACAACAAGCTTCTTTTATAATTATTAATATTTTCCTTTACCAACTAACAAAATATCTTTTTTATTTTAAAACGAATTTAATTTTTATTAATATATCATATCCGTTACGTATCCGTACTTTTAACGCATATTTACAGTAAAAAATCTTCTTTTTTACGTTTAAATAAAAATACGTTTTTTTTTTCGTCAACAAAAAACGTTTTATTTTCCTAAAATATATACCGCCTTTATAAAATAATTTTTTAAATAAATATATATATCTATATTTGCATTATTACTACTTGAAAAAAAAAGTAATTAAAAGAAAATAAGGTACTTAATATTTAGCGTTTTTTAAATTTTACTTTATTAATGAATAAAATAACGTATCTGAATTAACGAATTATTTTTAATGTAAACCTTTTATTAAAACCTTATCGTTATTACTTTATTAAGATCCAGTTTTTTTAACCGTTTAATCGTTCGCAAAATTTACGTAATAATATTTATTACGTATAAAACCCTTTACGGAATTTTTTGCTACGTTCCCCGAACTTTTTCAAATATCCTCTATATTATCTTCGGTATTATCATTTTCGGCGTTATCGTTTTCGGCATTATCGTTTTCGTTATTATCATTTTCGGCATCGACGTCTTTATCCGCAATATCGTCGTTATCTTTATCCGTATTACCGTTTACCGTATTCGTTATTATTATTCCGGCATTCCAGGCCTTTAATTAAGTAAAAGGTTTCTTTTTACGGCATTCGAAATATATTTTCGCATAAACGGTACCTTAAGCCAAATAATCGGCTACCAGGCCGGCAACGTCGTTAAACGCCCCAGTAATAAATTTTTCGTAAAGCGACGCCGGATTAAAGAAATAAACGTATTCGGTATTATTACTACGGAACTTAGTATAATTACTAAAAAATTAATATTATTTTACGGCTATATCGAAACGGCCATACCCGCCGTTTTCGATTTTTAAACGGTAACTATAAATATCTTTCTTTTACGCCAGCATTTATTTTCGCATTTAAAAACGCCTTATTTATACCGCGCCTTACCAACTTAAAAACGAAATTTCGAATTATAATTTCGTATTCGTCGCTTTTAATAACGTCCGGTTTTTTTTGTCGGATAATCTTTTTCAACTATCCGAACGGCGAACCGTCAAAACCGCCGCTATATTCGAACATCTCGTCCCAAAAAGCTTAAAAACGGTACATAGCGAAATTTTCTAATAAATCCGGCCTTTCACAATTATTAGCAATATCCCTTTTATACGTATTTCTTCCCCAAATACGGTATAACATATTCAAAAATCTTTACAAAAAACTTACCAATACGAAGATTTCTTTAATCCTTTTATACGAAATCTTTAACCCGCCGTCCGGTCTCGGAATAAGCTATTCGTTAATAAAACGTTTCGTCCCAACAAAATAATCGCGTTAGCAACATATAAAAAAAAATTGTACGTAACGTAAATACCATAAAAACGTTCAACCCTTAACCCCAAAACCGAACTCTTAAAAATACGGCATCGCCAGAAACCGCCTTCCTTTTCGGTTAACCCGATATCCTCAACCCGGTAATTCTTAATAACATACCCGTACCCGAATTTCCTACCGAATAAACCCGGTAATTTTTTCACCAAAACCACAACCTTAATAATATATTCTTACGCAAACCCTCCCCGGTATACCCTACCCAACTTCCCTTAGGCCACTATCCCTCCCCCCTTTCCCCACGTTAACAACGATTACGTCGCTATTTCGCATCCTATCCGGAAAACAATACAAAAAAAAAAAAAAATTGCCTGCCGCCCTAACTAATTTTTTAATACCCGAATTACTTATAACTGCTTATACTTCGACCGCGCCCGGCCGTAATAAATGGAAACCCACATTTTACCAATTAATATAAAATATAACGCTTTTTTTCCGTCGATATCGGAAACTAATAAACTAAATATTTATATTTATAAAATAACGTTTTTACTAATTAACGCGCTTTAATATAACTCGGCGAAAGCGCTTTAAAGTCTGTATTATTATAACAGCTAAAAATATATATATTTATATAACAGCAAGTAAAACTTTTTTATAATAACCGGTATTTTTCTTTACTAATAAACAAAATATTTTTTCCTCTTTAAATCGAATCCTAATTTTTATTAATATAATACTGTTATTATATATCCGTAATATTAACGTATATTTACGGCAAAAAAATTTCCAAAGTTTAAATACAGGTTTTTTTATGCGTTATTAAAAAACATTTTATGCTGCTAAAATATATACCGCCTTTATAAATTAAAAGGGCGATAAAAAATATACATATATATACGAAAATTCTCCCTAGAGGAAACGTGACCGTGTAGACAAAATTGGATAAAATGATAGATTACTACTTCAATTCTTAGGCTTTACTAAACCCATCCCTTTCGCAAATTGCCTTGTTCCGTTCCTATCCGCGTCGATTCTTGTCGAAATTCTGGACGGTTTTCGCAATCCGGAGCAGCCGGGCAAACCATCGCTCGTAGTCCTCTATGCATCGTTCCATAATCTGAATTTCGAAGTTGTTAAGCCGGTTACCGCCTTTCCTTTCCAGTTCCTTTTTCAGTTTCGCTAATACTTTGCTTATAATCGTTATATTTTCCGCCATATATTTTTGCAAAAATCGATTTTCGTTATTTTCGCGAATCAAATCGTATCCGAAAATTAATAATCGAAGTCGATTATTTTAGGAAAAATTTTTAAGATCGATACTGGTATCGATGGTTTTAACCCGTCCGGTAATTTTGTGCAAATTATGTACCGTTAAGACGACAGTTTCTATGGAAATCCTGCGGTTACGGATTACCGGTATCGTATATTCGGATTTGCGCGGCATACTGTCTTAGGTAACTCGAAAAGATGTTCTAATGCCAAGTACTTTTTACCTGGTTATCGTGCTGATATCTCCCTTTTAGGCGTAAGGACGATCGAACCGTAAAACTGGCGAAAGCTCGGAAAGATGCCGGCCTTTTATACGTAGTACGGCGCAGTTAAAGTTTACTATTAAGGTTTGCTTTTAAGGTTTATCCTTAAGGTTTACCGTTAAGGTTTATCTTTTTGGTTTATCTTTAAGGTTTATCCTTAAGGTTTACCGTTAAGGTTTGCCTTTAAGGTTTATTTTTAAGGTTTACCGTTAAGGTTTATCCTTAAGGTTTACCGCGCAAAGCTTAACATCTCCTAAG
>QJNY01000836.1:0-21969 GCA_004155945.1 Monosporascus sp. mg162
CCCCCCCCCCCCCCCCCCCCCCCCCCAAAAAAGGCGATTATCGACGGTATCCTTAACCTAATTATATACGTATTTTCTTATCCGGGCTTAGAATATTACGAGTCGACGGTAATCGTCGCGGAAGACATAGGACGGAAAAATAAGATACGCTAAGATTGATATTATTTGCTACAAATTTGAATATAATACACCAACTTGTAAAAGAGTTGTATATATATTTAGCGAAAAAGAACTTAATTAATTGAAATTTATTACGAGAAATATCGCAGGGTGTTAAAAAGGATCTGGTAAGCTTATATATCCAGAAGCTTGTATAATACGTTAAATATTATTACTAATTTTTTATATATCTTAGTATATATTAGTATATTTTAACATATCTTTTACGTAGTATATATATTTACTGTATAAGTAAGACTTTCATATCAAGTTCAAAACTTTGAATCTTTTCAAATTCTTTAATCGTAAAAAAATATTATTAGAGGTTTTTTATTTAACGTAACGTCTTGGATAAGCGAACGGGTTTATTTTTGGTACCTTGCAACGACTAATCCAAATAATTCAACTACAATACATTAAATTGATTTCAATCAATCGGATTTTTCATCGCTAGACATATTTATAGTTTCTTTCCAAATACGGGCATTATGTCCGGACTTGCCGCAAACGCTGTACTTTCGTTCCTCCGTTTCAACCTTTTTACGACGACCTTTTTTAGCCGTTCTTAGTTGTATTTCTTTATTATCTTTTTCTTTTTAAGTTAAAAATCTTATTCTTTTTATATAGTAAATGTTCATCTTTTTTGAAAACGTTTATTTTTAGCTCTTCGACGTTTGTTTAAAACGTGGTTCGTTTCGCGCAATTAGGTAATTTCTTTCGAAAAAAGAATGATTTCGTGTAAAAGTAAAACATAACTTTTAGTGTACAGATTAACTGATTTAATTATTTTTATAGGCGAGCTTCTTTAGTAATTTTTAAATTTCTTTTACAAATATCGTTTTTATTTTATTCTTTTACGGATAATTTTTGGACTTTTCGCGAGCGGGGAAATAAAACCGGCAGAAGTAAGCAAGGAAACGGTCGGCCTAGATATAATTAGCGGAACTTTTAATTCGGAAAAAAGGTATTAAGATCGAATAGAATGAGGTTAATTTTCGCGAATCCGGATTTAATATTATCCGAGGTTATGGCAGTTTTAAACGCGTCGTAAAAGCTAGCAAGGAATTTTTTTTTTTTAGCAATATACGTATAATAACGTCGTATTAAGTTTTCGATATATAACGAATAAACGCGTTTTAAAATAGAAAAATAAAATACGTAAATATATAAAACGTAGAAATATCGTAATTCGCGTAATATTTTTCGAAATATATCGAACAGTAACTTTTGTAACCGTCAAAAATAAAAATAAAAAAGTCTTTCCATTTTTTCTTATACATTTAAATATATTTGTTAAAATGCGGAATTTATTTTAAATTTAATGCGTTTATTATCCAGCTATTATTATTTAAAGTAACTTTTTAATCGGTTAATAATAACTTATCGCTGTATTAAGATCTAAGATAATTTTTTCCAGTTATAATAGTAAATAACGATAAAATTTAACTTTGAAAATTAACAGCCTGGATAATTAAAACTCATTTTTTATTTCTTTGTTGCGTTTATTTAAGGATTTTACGTTTTTGGTGCTTATAATTATGATGCCGTTACTATAAAAAGCCTTATCAAAAATACAGTTTCGTGGAAATTGTAAATATCCTTTTTTGCGATACCGTATTTTACGGTTATAACCCGAACAAGCTGGACTTACTTATAACTGTAAGTTTAAGGTGCTTTCTATTCTGGCAGAGAGTAATATTGTAACGTACGGGCTAGTTTTTAATTACGTATCTCTTTTTTAAAAGCTTTAAGGTTTTAAATTTGCCGTATTTAGCGATTTTATGTCCTGTAACGTATTCGTAATTTCTGGTACTTAATTAATACGGTTCGACGCTTTTTGTCGCGGTCGAAAACTTCCTTATTACTATTGCTTAAATTGCTAAGTCGGGTAAAACCGTTTTTTTAAAATTAATTAATAGTAAAACAGATATCTTCTTATTATCGCCTACGTTTTTTATATTTTAAAAATTTAACATTATTTAAACTCCAATCCTTAATTAATATCGAAATATTATCGTAGCTTATTATCTATAACTCCTTCAGTTTTATAGACGAATTATTGAAAGTCTTTTCGAAATAATTAACGGATAACTTTTCTAGTAAGCTTTTAATATAACGTCCCACACAAGTAAGCGGGACACACAAATGAACGGGACACTTTTTGGCACTCCGCAACAACAAATTCAAATAACTCAACAATAACACATCGCATAAATTCAAATCAATCGGATTTTTCTTCGCTAGACGTTTTTATAACTTCTTTATAAGTACGCGCATTATGTCCGGGCTTGCCGCAGACGCCATATTTCCGTTCCTTGGTTTTAATCCTTTTGCGACGACCCCTTCCAGCTGCTGTTGGCTGCATTTTTTTATTACCTTCTTTTTTTTAAGCCAGAAAAGCTTATCCTTTTTATATAATAAATGTTCCTCCTTTTTAAAGACGTTTATTTTTAGTCCTGCGACGTTTGCTTAAAGTATAGTTCGTTTTACGCAATTAGACGTTTTTGTCTCGAAAAAGCACGACTTTATATAACAGTAATATGTAACTTTTGTTCATAAGATTAATCGATTTAAGTATTTTTGTTGGCGAACTACCTTAATAATTTCTAATTTTCTTTTGTAAATATCGTCCTTGTTTTATTGCTTTAAGGATATTTTTAGGGGTTTTTACGGAAGGTAAAATGGAATCGGCGGAAGTTAGTAAGGAAACAGTCGGCGTAGGTACAATTAAAGGAACTTCCAATTCGGAAAAAACGTTATTGGAATCGAATGGAACAAGACCAGCTTTCGCGAATCCAGATTTGATGTTATCAGACGTTATAGCAGTTTAGAACGCGTCGTAAAAGCCGGCGAGAAAATCTTCTTTAGTAATATAGGTATAATAACGTCGTATTAGGTTTTCGATATACCGCAAATAAACGCGTTTCAAAACAGAAAAGCAAGATATATTAAAAGGTTAAAACCGATGCGAAAAATGCGCAGGCATACAAAGTATAATAATGTTATTGTTGGCGCAGTATTTTTCGAATTTTATCGAATGGTGGTTTTTATAGCCGTCGACAATAAGAAAACGTTTCGAACTTTTCGTACGCGTCCGAATATGTTTGTTAAAATTCTGGATTTATTCGAAACTTAATTTATTTGTTATCCAGTTATTATTACTTAATGCGATTTTTTAATCGGTTGTTAGCAATAAGTTATTACGGTATTAAAACTTAAAATAAATTTTCCCTGTTATAATAACAAATAACAGCATAACTTAACCTTAGAAATTAACAGTTTGGATAATTATAACTTATTTTTTATTCCCTTATTACGCTTGTTTAGGTTTTTTACGTTTTTCGGCATTAGTAATTATTATGCCCGTTACTATAAGAAATTTTATCAAAAATTTAGTTTCGTCGAAGTTATAAATAATTTTTTTTGTAATGCTGTATTTCGCGATTGTAACCCGAATAAGCTCGAACTATTTGCGAAACGTTTTTAGATTTTTGTATAAGATTCGTTAATAATCGATCTTCCGATTTAAACGCGTTTAAAGCTTTTTTTGCCGTTTAACAAAGTTCGACGCCTAGTTAATTCCAACGCGTTCCGAAACGCGTTAGGCCAGCAGTATATTAGCCATATCTTTAACGTACTGAAGCCGGATAGGAAACGTTCGTATATTTAGGTTAAGGATTCGGTCGACAATCGATTTTTTTTCGGTCGGCGTTAATCTTTGCAAGGGAGAGGTAATATCGGCTCGGGCGTATCTACCGTTGAATCGCGCTTTTAAGGTAATATGTAGTATTTTATAAATAGAACTAAGCTTTCTGTAACTAAATTTCGGGTCTCGTTTTTTTAGCCTGAATAGCTAGGTTCATTTTCGCTTTTTTTGTAAGGCGCTCCACATTGTGGTTGTTAAGAAATGCGCAATTGAAGATGTGTTGTTGGAATGGCTAAAAAAAGTGTCCCGCTTATTTGTGTGTCCCGCTTACTTGTGTGGGACGTTATTCGTTCTTAGTAATTATCTTGCCTTTTTGCTTAACTTTTTCAAGAATATTTTTTTATCTTAGTAATATACTTTAAATAATACCTAAAATATAATTAATATTCTCGCGTTAAGCTTATTCCGTCAAAGTTTTTAATTAATCCCTAGTAATCCGAATTTATTTTAGATTTTGCAGCTTAAAAGTTCTCGGGATAAGTTTGGCCGTTTCGTTTTATTAAGTTATTCCATTAAATATAACTTTAACCTAGTTTTTTTATAAAAGGACTGTCGGTTTAATAAAATAACGTAACGAGTATCTCAAACTTTTTAAGTTTATATTTCGTAAATAATTTGTTAACTCTTTTAAGTTAATAGGTAATTCCAGCTTTTAAAAAGCGAAGGTTTGAAAAAACCGATAAATTCGGAAAAACTATAAAAAATCAAAGCCTATCCATAATATCTATAAGGAAACCGTACTTAACTTAATTAATTAGTTTAAAAAATAGTACGTTCGATATAAGTACTGTAAATTCTATAAATAATTTAAAACAATTTTAAGCTAGTAAAATCTTTCGTTATTTCGGTATTTTAATAACGATTTCAAAAGGTACTTAGGTAATCGTATTCTTAGCAAACTTTAAGAATCTCATCGGATTATTTTAAGGTTTAGCCTTACTAAGCTTACTTTCATAAAGGTTATCCGTAAATCGGTACTGAGCGGTCGTATTTAAAGTAGAACTTTGATTTTTTGTAAAAGTATGGAGATTCGGTACTGGTAATAATCCGTAATATTTTTCGACCTAAGTAACGATCTTAAAAAGCTTCGATAAGCTTTTGGAAAACTTGCTAAAGTTGATCACAAATTAGTCAAAATTATTAATTTTAAAATTACTTAAACTCTAAGATATTGCTTTAAAGGAAATATATTTAAGTATAAAATAAATAACTATTCGCGATAATTATTGTAGGTATATTTTCTCTTTTTTTTTCTTACTATCTGTCCGAATAACGTTATTCTGATTACCGCTGGATCGCCAATTTATATTTAACCATATCTTTTTTAACTTATTTATTAATACTTATATTACCAATTTAAATATTACAACATTTAAACTTAACAAAAAAAAAGTTAAATCCCAAATAATACCCGCTAATAATAACCAAATAAGATATTATCCGATTAACGCTAAAAAAGTTCAAAATATATTTTATAACATTTTTCTTTTAACTTTTGCATTGTATTAAAGGACGTTATTCCTTTTTCCATTTTTTTTCAGTATGTAAAATAAATGGCTTTATAATCTTATTTCCTTTTTTGTCTATATTAGTTACTCTATCTATATCGTCAATCTTGTCGTCGCTTTATTATTTTAATTAATCAAAATCCGAATAATTACGTTACTAGCGTCGTAATCTTAGCTTTATTAATCTTTATTAATTAAATCTTATATTTTTGTTATATTGCGTAATTTTTTCGTAATACGTATTGTATCTCAAATTACGTAATCGGTTTAAAACTTAAATAATTAATTTATAACCTGGAACCGGTTACCGTACGCCTTCGTACTTTTTTACAGTTTTCCGAATAAAGCAATTTTCGTAACAAGGCCTTAATTTAACGACTTTTTTACTAATCGTAAAGAGGGTTACGTCGTTATTCTAATCGCGGTCGTTAATCGTATACCGCTTAAGTTTTCAAAATCGTAATTATAATCGTAATCGTATCGTAATACTTTTAATTAAAATCTTATCTCTTCCGTTCAACTGTTAATCGGAAATCGAGATGCGTCGATAGCTAACAAAAACCAATATCTTTTCCTTGGCAGCTATATAAACTGGAAGGAAAAGATTTAGCTTTAATCAAAGCATCTTTAGTAAAAATGTAATAATTAAACTTTAAATTTAAAAAATATTAAAAATAATCTAAACTATATTAATAGTATTAAACCAGATTATAATATAAAGCATAATAAGTTGTTAATATCTTGGAGTTGCGCCCGGCGAAAGGTGCTCATAGAAATATACATATAGAGATAATTAATTGATTAGCCAAGCCATGTACCCGGCCCGGCACCCTGCACCATTTTAATAGCATAGACCATATAGTCGTATATTTGTAGCTGGGCTTATTAAGGCTTCCGATTAAGCACTACGACGTCGTTTTCATACGTTAAGTAAATATAATAAACTTCGCATAGGCTTTGCCAAAAAAGGACATTTTTAGAGATATGGTTATACAGATATACTGTTACCTCAAAAATATATACGATTAAGAACGAAAGTAACTTAACGCTATTTCGTATAGTAGTTGCTTTCTTTTTAATTATACCTCTTAAATGCTTTATACCCCCGTTTTAGGCCTGGGTATATAATATTAAAGGTTTAAGTCTAATACTGAAAGAAAGCGATTAAAGCATATTTCGAAGTTAATAATTTTTCAGGATCTCGTTATTGCATTCGATTACCTGTAGAAAAATCTTATCCTGATTTTTAAAACCCTTAAAAAATATCGGGACGCTATAATTAGTATAAATTTTTTTTTTTTTTTGCTTCCTTCGGCTTGCGGCGTATTTGCCTTTTAGCTTTCGCCTTACTATATGCTTGGCATTCGATTATTCTAAACCCTTTAGGCGGACTCCCCTTATATAAGACTGCAGCTAAACGATTATTTCGGGCCTTAGGTATCTTATCTTAAGTGCTAGATCGTACCGTTACCGATTCGTAACAGTTTCGCTATACATAAGATAACATTTCGTTTATAAATTACCAAGGTTACACAAGTAACTGTTACGTTAATATCTTCGATAACAAACTGATTAAACTTATTTATTAACGTAATAATTACTTGATTATACTTATTTCGAATAAAGTTGTTAGTTTTTTACATATCTTACTAATACTCCCTTTTTCAGAGCTGCCGGAAAGATACTAGATTACAGGCGAAGTTTTCGCAATAAGTTACATTATACAAACGTAACGCTTTTAGGCTCTTAAAGCTTTGAAATAATACGTCTACTTTTTCGTATTTTCCAATCGGGATAAAGCTGTTGCTTGCGTATATTTCGTCGTCTTATATAATAAGTTTAAAATTTAGGAGCATGCTAATAAGGTTAAAATATATATTATAAACTATAAGTTCAAAATCGCTAAATTCCTTAAAACGTAAGGCGTAACGCTTATTGCATTGCGTTAATCAGCAATTAAAAAGTATGCGAGGATTTGCCTTACTTTCTTTAGGAATTACTTAGTTTTTTAAGTATTCGTTTCTTTTATGACTTTTGATAAACGGTTAATTTTTTTCTCTGGAGATTAATTAGAAGCAATTGGGTTTTAAATTAGGTTTAGAACTGTTTTTCCTAGCTTAAAGTCTGTTGGAGCCTTATTAAGAAACGGGTAATAACGTTATAGTAATATAGATAAAAGGTTTAAATACGTCTTGTACTGAATACCTTATACATCGGACTTCCTACGCTTCCGCTTGCTGTTATTATTATTTCGGTTCGCTTAGGAATTTTTATAACTGCTTCGTTTCGGCTTACGTCCCGGGATTTCTTTTTATAGCTAAAGGTTAATATTTTTAATCTTTTTTTTAATTAGGATTATCCTGATTAACGTGGTTTGCGGAAACACTATAGAACGTTGGAAATGCAGTCTTAATATTTCGTAATGTAAACGGTACTTAAGTTATAACCCAATAATCTAAAAGATTAGCCGCTATTTCCTGATAATTAATCGTGCCGTTTTCGATCTTAGCCTTTTTTATCTTTTGGAAGGTTGTCGTCCATATCCCGGCAATAGGAGCTACTGCTATACAAAGGTTATTAACTTATACGATCGCTATTTTCGTTTCTGGGATACCGTATTGTTGCTCGTAGATTATAACTTTTTGCTATTTTACGATTTATTCGTTTAGTCTTTTTGCAGATTTCGAAACCTGCTTTAGTTTTTTTCGATACTTCTGTTAGGTATTAATTAAAAGCTTATTATCGTATACTTTCCTTAATTCAGCTAGGTTAACGTACTACTTTCGCAATTTTTTTCTTAAGATAAGATTTATATTTTTTAATCGTTAAAAGATCCCAACTTTAGAACCTATTTCGTGAGATTATTAACGCTTTTACGAAAGGTTTCGTATTTTCGATTTTCGTAAGTATAGGTCGTAAAATCCTAAATGTAAGTTTATTCGTTTTCGGTCGTTATTTTAAAGATATTTTTTGGATGATCTGTAAAATCGATTTCTTCGGCTTATATAGTTTTTTCGGAAAAGGAAGTAATAGTTCGCGTCGTTATTTAACGAAATCGTTTTTTAGGATAAAAGATTATATCGGGTTTAATAGGTTTAATAGGCTATAATATATCCTGATGGGGATTAATATAATCTCAAATATTAAGTACGTACACTTTAAATTAAAATTCGCCCTTAAAGCGATCCTAATCCTTGAGTCCCTTATACATAACGGAGGACATTAACGGTGCGGTCGCCATTATGGCTACTGGAATATATAGATAATTGCTACTAATGTATAGTCTATATCGTCTTAACAATAGCTAATTAATTAATAAGAATGCGAATTGAGCGAATAAAACTTTTAATTGTTAGATACAGGGGATATCAGTTGTGTTGTATTGGATCACTAGCTGCAGGTGCTCTAAATCGTGCACAGCTGTTTTATGGAGTCTGTCCGCGGAACATATAAGTTCCGATCAGATGGAGCCTTTCTGTATATGGAGTGCTAGCGCACCCCCTGCTAGCTGACAGTAGCCCCCTCCTAGCCTACTATATCCCTCAAGCCTTCCCCACCATTATCCAGGCAACTATTCTACTTACAATAAGCACCTGCACACCCCCTCGTACCGCTTCGTAAACCTCTCGATGCTGATGGTTGTGCATCCGCGTTATCTACCTTAGTCCTTGAGTCATTGATTCAGTGCCACTATCAGTGCTATCGGTCTCTGCTGGTTGAGTCGTCTCAAAGGACATCGTCATAACTGCCACTTAGCCCACCGCAACGCATACATAGACACTTGGCCACAACCCGGAGCAATCGTCACCAACTGCAGGGTTCCACTTGTAAAAGTCGTCCAGCGCAATACCGTGGTCATTAGCAATTGCCCAGCATCCATCGCCTGCCACCACATAGTAGAACGACGTGCACCCTTTCACCATACCATCCTGGGTGGGGGTTGGAGTCACAATGCCCGTTCCAACTGTGGAGCTGGGAGGCGATGTCGTGGTGGTAGTCGGGCTGGAGTCGTCCTCGATTCCGACACATACGTATACGTCAAGCTGAAGGTAGGCACAATCGCTACCGACAGCAGGATTCCACGAATAGAAGGTGGCAGGCTCAATACCGTACGTCTGAGTGATGTCCCAGCACGTATCTCCAGTAACGACCTTGTGAAACTCGTTGCAATTCGACGTAATTCCCGTCTGTAGAAGTATTCGTGTTAGCGGTGTCCCATTCATTCTGCCACTGGTTGCTATTTAGCCATACCTGCACGGGCGACGGCGTCGATATACCATCTTCGGTGGTTGTACTGCTTGTGGATGAAGAGGGTACGGCTCCATCATCATCATCCTCCGGGGGAGGCACGCCGCCGGGGTCGGTCGAAATGCAATAAAATGTGCCTAGAGCCATCTTTGTACAGTCGATTCCCACAGCGGGATTCATGGCGAAGAAATCTTCGATGTCCAAACCGTACAGAGCCATTACACCTTCGCAAGTATCCCACGACTCTATCTTGTACCAAGCAGTACAGTTCTCAACCTCACCCGCAGCTCTCGGGCTCGGAGGGGTGACGGGCTCCGCTACAGCTGTGGCAAAAGCAATCAACCCTGTGCTTGAGAAATGTGTTCTAGATGTCAATATGAAGATACTCACACGATGTAGCAGCGGCAAGGGCGACACAATACGAGACGCTTTGCTCCAAGGTGCAAGGGTATCTGTACGGCAACTCGGCCGGGTCCTGCGCGTCGGCCGTTTCCCGGCTCAATGACGGATTCCAAAGTACGAGCTCCTGTCACTCGTCAGTCACCCAACAGCTCAAGACCGCCATGGAGAAGAGCCCTGCGTACCTCAGGCTCAATGTCATAGTACATTGCAAGCCCCCAGCAGCCTGCGCCGGCGCTATCCGTCGCGTTAGCTAGCCAGACGTACCTGCCTGGCGGTTAGCACGGCTCCATCAGACTTCAGCACCAGAAATTACAATAAACGAAGGTGGGATCATACTCATGACAGTCGACGCGAGTCCCGTTGGCGAGCGGCACAACCGGCTGACTTGTCGTGTAATTTTCAAGCAAGTCCACATACGGAACGGCTGTGGCTGGCGTTTCCACAAACGGCACAGTCGTTGACGAGTCTGGATGCCCTGGGTACGTAGTGATTGTTCCGACTGGTTGAACACAGTAATAGTAATCCAGCCACAGATTTGTGCAGTTTCGCCAGACTTGGGGATTTAGGAACAAACTGCAACACCACGCATCAGTGTGAGTAGCTTGCACCGTAGATAGATGGACTCTTACAAATCATCAAGCTCGATGTTGAACTTGGACGTAATGGTTGAGCAGTCTTCACTGGATCCAATGAGATAATACTGTCCACATTGCGCATTCGTGCCGTCCGGGATCGGGGTCGGCACCGGGCTGTTTGTTTTTTTGTAAGCGACGCGATCTAAACGATATGTGCACTCTTGTTTGTCTCACGCAGGTGTTGTGGCAATGCTGGTGGCGCCATGGGTGTTTGTCGGAATGGAGAAATCACCTCGGGGATTGGTGATGCAGATGTCGGTACCAAGGAAGGTTTCTAGGTTTCTTGAACAGGGTGTTATCAACTTCAGAAATCTCTGCGAGGACAGGAAGTCGCTTACGAGCAGAGCTGATCGATCTCTGGGTTCCATGAGATGATCTGAGCCCAAGTGACGCCCACAGTCTCACTGATAGACTGACATGTGTCGCCGGACTGAACAGCGTAGGTCTGGCACGACTGTTGGGCGAGAATTTGACGAGAATTGACCGCCCAGGCCGTGCCCACGTACAGGGCCAGTTGCGCCTCGACGGCCAGTAGACGCATTATATCAAGAAGAGTTAGGGGAAGGCTGTCCACCGTGGTTGAAAATTGAGTTCTTGGGGCAGAAAACGGCGTTGGAAAAAAAGAAACCCAGCAACTTCAGACAGTAAAATGCTGGAGAGTTACCATAGTCCCAGCATTTGAAAATCCCAGCTCACTGATGGGCTCTTACGCCCAAACTTTGCTCCTGATGTTCAGAACATATTGCGGGATTGAAATAGTGCTAGCCCCGAGAAGGGGAACCAGTACATAGTACAGGCACCTGGCGCCAAGGATTGCTCCTCTGATCATCGAGTCGGATGCTCTGGCCTGGGTCGCGTCGCTAGTGATGCACCTCGCAAATGCGCCGTTCCAACTGCATGAGCCTCTACCTGTTGGCGCTGGAGAACTGGAGTCGACGCAGGTACCCTGGCGCAATATGCGGGTCCGCTAATATATCCCCGACCTTCCCTATCCAGGCAGTCAGTTCCGTATCTCCACTGAGGCTCTGCGAAGGATGCATTTACCACTCAGGTGGTTGACACAAAAATTTTGCGGCGCCCCAAATGATCTACAGACTTTACAGACGATTTTCAAAATAAAATCATAACAGACCAAAAAAAAAAAAAAAAAAAATTGGAAAAAGCGCTATTTCGGTAAAGTAAATAATTGACAACAGCATGGAGCTTTCCATATAACGTACCACACAAGTGAGCTAGGCACACTAGAGTCCTATATTAAATCTAAATTTTCAGCCCTTTCTATCTGTCTCTGATCACGATAAAACTTTATCAAACTTTGTGATCCTATTTAGTACGAACATATCTAACAATTATAAAATCGGCAAAAATCTAAGAGCTAAAGTGCTGAAGCTATTTTAAGATATATATTTTTAACCTATAAATTAAACCTGCTTTTTATATAACTATTTGCGAAGTAAATTCGTAATAAATTAGAAAACTTATTATTATATCACTATGTTATTTTATTAAAATCATTTGAAAAGTTTTGAATTATATGATAAATATTTGTCCAGTTATAATTAAATTTACTTTTCATATTTTAAGTAGTTAACATTATAATTATATATTAATATTAAAATAACTTACGTATTATACAAAGTTTTTTATATTTAATAACTTACTTCATAAATACTTTTATAGATATATATTTAAATATATAAAGGTTTCGTAAAGTTATATCCGATTTATTAAATACAAGTTCAAATATTCAGCTTACTTGCAGGTTTAGCTCTTTTATATAGTACATTTTATTTATATGTTAAAACTAATAAGTTACTATTTAAGAAGTCGTTGAACGGTTACTTAAAAGTGCGCGAATTTTTGCCAACTATCTGCTACTAAAACCTACTCAAATGCACCGAAATCTATAAATTACGATGACAACCGTACTATCCACATCTCTCTGCTAGACGCACCCACGACTCCGCCTCTATTTTTCGCGCTACTTCGCCTCTAGGTACTTTTCGAGGTTATTCACAGTTCTTGAAGGCGTGGTTATAGTTGCGAATGCTTTAAGAAAGGTTCTCGCTCGCGCCGTATACGATATCCTACGTGAATTCGAGAATGGCGAGACGTGTGTAATTTGTAATAGTGTAAGATGTACCTAACCAGGTAAATTCGATATGTAGGTACGCATCTTCTTTAAAGAATAAGCAGCAATAGCGCTGTAGATAAGCATATACCTATTATAAAGGTGTTCTACGCTTGCTATAACGGAGCCGTTGAAGATGTATAATCCTCGACGATGTTGACGTAATTATAGGTAACTCGCTAATTATTTCGGTCGAGAATAAGAGTGTCTAATACTCGGTTACGATAAGGCGAAGATTCGAAGGTTTAACGTTATTGCTACTACTATAAGAAGTTTTAGAGCAGTTCTATACGTTGCTGATAAAAGAAAACAGATTACAAAACTTATTAGGTACAAATATAAAACGAGCATTTTCGAAACCACCTATCTTACGACGTCATTTATAGAGCTGATAGGAGATATTTAAATATATTTAAACTAAAAAAAGAAGAAAAAATAAGTACTATAATGAAAAATCCGATTAAAAAGTAATATATCAAATAATATTTCGACGAATATAATCGATATTAATGAAATTAACTTATTAGCCAAGTTAAAAATAATAGAAAATCGCTTTGTAGCTTTTAATACTATATGATACGTCGCGAAATAGATTTGCTATAATGCGAATAGCTTTATCAATAAATAAAGAGTTTTTTGAAAACAGTTTATATTAATAACATCAGCTAATCTTGGGACTAACAGGTTCGTTGCTCCTTTAGATATAGTATTGTGAGATATTAGGAATATCAGTTGTGTTATTGTGTTAGGCTAGTTGTAGGTGCTGTAGCATGTATACAACTTTAAGTAGCTTAGCTGCGGAATATATATGAGCCGATTAGCCGGTGATCTTTCTATATATCGAGTGCGCTACGCAATTCTCAGCCGCCACAGTTAGGCTGATCTCGTCAAACCGTTATTTTTACCATGATAAACGCTTTCTAGCAACCCTACCATTTTACCCTTTCCCCTACACGAACTAAGTGGGCCGTTAGGTTAGGGCTAGCACTTTTACTAAGGAATAGCTTAAAAGTTACCTTTAAAATCTGCGTTATCAAGGTGCGCTATATATTTATAATATTATTATATTTGCTAGTTATAACATCCCACACTACCGAATCGGCTATACTACTGAGTCGGCCGGTTTTCTCAATCTTATAACTTTCCAACTTTAATTATTAATTGTTTAACACTAATAGCATAGAACGTTTTAAGAAAGAAGCTAAAATAAACTTAACTATTTAGGTTAAAAGACGAAACTAAAAGTTGAACTTTTAAAAGCTTTATTAAATATAAGACGTTCTTCAATTTACTTTCAAGAATAGATCTAACGGTAAACGCACCCGAACCGACATTACTTCCAATTCGTTGAAAATAACGCTGACTGAAAAAAAAAAATCGATTATCGAAAGAATCCTCGACTTGAATACGCAAGCGTTTCCTGTCGGGCTTCAGCACGTTGAAAATATAGCTAATATACTGCTTGCCTAACGCGTTGCGGAACGCGTTGGGGTTAACTGGGCGTCGAAATTTGTTAAACGGCTAAAAAGAATTCCAGACGCATTTAAATTAAAAACTTAATTATTAACGGATTTTGTGCGAAATCTAAGAACATTTCGCTAATAATTCGAACTTATTCGGGTTATTATCGGAAAATACGATATCGTAAAAAAGAATATTTATAACAACGAGTATAATAATTACTAATGCTAAAAAACGTAAAAGATCTAAATAAGCGCAACGAAAAAAAAATTAAAGAATAAATTACAGTTATCTAAGCTGTTAATTTTCAAAGTTAGGCTTTACTGCTATTTATTATTAAAGCGGGAAAAAATTACCTTAGGTTTTAGTACCGCGATAATTTACTGCTAGCTAATTAAAAAATCGCATTAATCAATAATAACTGGACAACAAACGAATTAAGTTTAAAATAAATTCAGCATTTTAACAAATATATTCGGACGCGTACGGAAAGGTCGAAACGTTTTTTTTATCCTCGACGGCCACGGAAGCTACCATTCAATGAAATTCGAAAAATACTGCGCAAATTACAACATTATTACGCTTTGTATGTCTGCGTATTTTTCGCATCGGCTTTATACTTTTGATATATCTTGTTTTTTTTATTTTAAATCGCGCTTATTCGTTGTGTATCGAAAACTTAATTCGATCTCATTATATCTAGTTTTATTAGTTAAAAAGACTTTTTTCGTCGGCTTTTACAACGCGTTTAAAGCTGCCATAACGTCCGACAATATCAAATCTGAATTCGTGAAAGCTGGCCTTATTTTATTCGATTTTATTAACGTTCTTTCAAAGCTCGAAGTTCTTTTTAATTGTATCTACGCCAACTATCTTTTCGTTAACATCCGCCGGTTCTATTCGTTCTCCGTCTGCGAAAACCCTTAAAAATATCTATAAAACAACAAGATAAGGACGTTACTTATAAAAAAAGATTGGAAATTATCAGAGTGGCTCGTCGACAAAGATCGTTAAATCGGCTGGTTTTTTGATAAAAAGTAACTTGTTACTTTTGTACAAAGTTACTTTCTTCGGAAAGGAAACACCTAATTACGAGAAACGAACTATATCTTAAGCAAACGTCGAAAAACCAAAAACAAACGTTTTTAAAAAGGAGAAATACTTACTATACAAAAGGAACAAATTTCTTAGACCGAAAAAGAAAAAGATAGTAAAGAAATGCAGCCAGCAGCGATTATAGATACTCGTCGTAAAAGAATTAAAATGAAAGAACGGAAGTGTGGGGTCTACAGCAAGCTAGGACATAATGCGCCTACTTGTAAAAAAGTTGTAGATACGTTTAACGAAGAAAATTCCGGTTAGTTTGAATTGATTTAATGTATTATAGTTAATCAATTTAAATTTATTTAAGAGGTGCCAAAAAAGGCCGACTCGGTGGTGTCGCCAATTCGGTGATGTGAGACGTTATATAATAATATCTATAAATCAAAAATTACTTCAATAATTTAGTTATAATGTGCTAGATATGCTCGTAGGACAGACAAGCTCGCGGGATAATTTTTTGCACTTCGCAACAACAAATTCAAATAATTTAATAATAACATATTCTATCAATTCAACTTAATCGGATTCTTTTTCGCTAGACGAATTTACAACTCCTTTACAAGTACGCGCATTATGTCCAGGTTTGCCGCAAACGCTACATTTCCGTTCCTTGGTTTTAACCCTGTTGCAACGACTACCTCCAGCCGTTATTAGCTGTATATTTTTACCACCACTTTCTTTTCAGCCGGAAAAGTTTGTCCCTTTTATATAGTAAGTATTCCTTTTTCTTAAAGACGTTTGTTTTTGGTCCTCCGACATTTATTTAAAATATAGTTCGTTTCGCATAAATGAACGTTTCTCCCCCCCTCCCCCCCCCCAACAAAAAAAAAAAAAAAAAAAAAAAAAAGCAATTCGAAAAAAAGTAATAAGTTACTTTTTATTAAAAAACCAGCCGATTTAACGACCTTTATTAACGAACTATCTTAATAAGTTCCAATCTTTCTCTATAAGTAATATCTTTATTTCGTTACTTTCTTAATATTCCTAAGGGTTTTCGCGGGCGAGAAACGAATGAAAGCGGCGAAGGTAAGCAGGGAGACGGTCGGCGTAGGTACAACTGGAAGAACTTCTAATTTGGAAAGAATGTTATTAGGATCGAATAGAATAAAATCAGCTTTCGCGAATCTAGATTTAATGTTATCGGACATTATAGCAGCTTTAAACGTGTCGTAAAAGCCGGTAAAAAAATTTTCTTTAATAATATAGATATAATGGCGTTATATTAGGTTTTCGATGTATAACGAATAAACGCGTTTCAAAAAAAAGTTATATTAAAATGTTAAAACCGATACGAAAAATGCGCGGGTATATAAAACGTAATAATATTGTAATTAACGCAGTATTTTTCGATTTACATCGAATAATAACTTTTGTAGCCGTCGAGGATAAAAAAAGTTTCGAACTTTTCGTTCGTGTCCGAATATGTTTGTTAAAATATTAAATTTTTTTGAACTTAATTTATTTATTTTCTAGCTTTTATTATATAATGTGATTTTTTAATTAGCTGCTAATAATAAGTTATCGCAATACTAAAATCTAAGCTTAATTTTCTCTATTATAATAATAAATAACGGTATAGCTTAACTTTGAAAATTAACAGCCTTGATAATTATAACTTATTCTTTATTTCTTTGTTACGTTTATTTAAGTTTTTTACTTTTTTTCACATCAGTAATTCCTATGCTTGTTATTATAAAACGCCTTATCAAGAGTCTTATTTCGTCGAAGTTGTAAACATCCTTTTTTACGATGCCATATTTTACGATAATAATCCAAAAAAGTTTAAACTATTTGCGAAATATCACTAAATTTTCGGATAAAATCCGTTAATAATCGATTTTCCGATTCAAACGCGTTTAAATTTTTTTTTGGCCGTCTAACAAAGTTCGACGCCCATTTAACCCCGACGCGTTCTGTAACGCGCTACACAAATAATACATTTGCTATATTTTTAATATATTAAAGGCAAACAGAAAATGTTCGCGAATATAGGTTAAGGATTCGGTCGGCGATGGATTTTTTTCGGTCGGCGTCAGTTTTCGCAGATAAGGAATAAGATCGGCTCGGGCGCGTTTACCGTTAAATCGCGCCTTTAAGCTAAAATGTAGGACATTATAAATAGAACTAAGCTTTCTATATTTCTATAACTAAGCTTCGGATCTCTTTTTTAGCCTAAACGGCTAAGTTTATTCTAGACGCTTTTGTAAGTCGCTCCATATTATAGTTGTTAAGAAATAGGTGATTGAAGTGGGGTGGTAAAATATTAAAAAAAGTGTTCCGCGAGCTTATCTGTTCTTCGAGCTTATCTGGTACGTTAATAATAATAATAATAATAATAATAATAATAATAATAATAATAATAATAATAATACTAATAATAATAATAATAAGTTTATTATCAGCTAATTAAATAAAACCTGAAATAAATTTAGAATCAATTCGATATTTTGATAAAAACATACGATTACGTACCAAAAAATCGAAAGATTTTTATTCTTCGATAAAATTTGAAAAGTTAGACGCGAATAACAATATTTTTAAGTTTTATATACCCGTTTAACTTTGTTAATTTGAACTTTCTACCTATTTTGTCTTATTAAGACCTGTACATACGATTATATCTATCAATAAAACATATTTTCAATAAAAGATTAAAAGGCTTTTAACATGTAAAACAATGAGTCGTTTAATCGGAAAGACAGAAAACGATAAAAACCAATTAATAGCAGTTAAGGAAAATCATGTTGAGAAAATAAAACCGAAATAAAGATAATACAGCGTTTACAAAAACATCGAATATAATATACGAATATAAAATGAAATTATAAATAGGATGAACGAAGACGAATTCAATTAATTTAAATCAATTTATTATATTATAACTGTTGTACATAGCTTTCTAAGCAACAAATGTTAAAAATATATCGCTTATATGAACTGTTTGCTGGCATAGTGCTGAATAAATCACATAGATTTTTAAACTAAAATTGAACTTTTTAGTTAAACGTAACTTCTTAAATATGAGAATTAAAGAGTTTTTAAAAATTAATAGCACGCTTTCAATTAAATGATGTGCTGTTAGATATTAACATTTGCATTATAAATTTTATAAGATAGCTCTCTTAATTATTTTGTATAATATTTATCTATATATTAATCTAATAAACGGTGATTAAAAAATATATCCACGGGCTAATAAACTTCTTATAATATAATAATCCAAATAACGTATGACATAAACGAGCTGCGCGCACAAACGAGCTGCGCGCTTTTTTCAACTTTCTCACCATCCAACTTCAGTTATTCATTTCTCAACACCACCTTTATGGAGCGGCTTACAAAAGAAGCTAGAATGAACTTAGCTGTTTAAGTTAAAAAAAGAAACCCTAAATTTTCTTATGTTAAACTTGGTTTTATATATACGGTTGCACCTTTTACTTTAAGATTTCGATATAATGGCAAACCTGCCCGAGCCGATACTGTACCCAATTTGCGAAAATTGACGCCGACCGAAAAGAAATTTATTGTTAACCGAATTCTCGACCTAAATACGCGAACGTTTCCTGTCCGGCTTTAGCACGTTAAAGATATGGCCAATTTATTGCTGGCCCAGCGCGTTGCAGAACGTATTGGAATTAATTGGGCGTCGAATTTTGTTAAACGGCAAAAAAAACTCCAGACGCGTTTAAATCGGAAGATCGATTATTAGCGGGTTTTATACGAAAATCCAGAAACGTTTCGCAAATAGTTTGAGCTTATTCGGGCTACAATCGCAAAATACGGTATCGCAAAAAAGGATATTTACAACTTCGACGAGACTGAATTTTTAATAAGGCTTCTCATAGCAACAAATATAGTAATTACCAGTACTGAAAGATGTAAAAAACTTAAACAAACGCAATAAAGCAATAAAAAATGGGTTACAATTATCCAGGCTATTAATTCCCAAGGTTGGGCTGTACCGCCATTTGTTATCATGGCGGGAAAAAAATTATCTTAGGTCCTAATACCGCGATAACCCACTGCTAGCAGCCGATTGGAAAATCGCATTAAGTAATAAAAGTTGGACAACAAATAAATTAAGTCTTAAATAAATTCAGCATTTTAACAAGTATATTCGGACGCGTACGAAAGGTTTTAAACGTTTCCTTATCCTCGACGGCCACGAAAGTTATTATTCGATAAAATTCGAAGAATATTATGCCAATAACAACATTATTACGCTTTATATGCCTGCGCATTTTTTGTATCGGTTTTAACCTTTTAATATATTTTATTTTTCTATTTTGAAACGTATTTATTTGCGCTATATCGAAAACCTAATACGACGTTATTATACTTATATTACTAAAGAAAATTTCCTTGCCGGCTTTTACGACGCGTTTTAAACTGCCATAACGTCCGATAATATCAAATCTGGATTTACAAAAGCTGGTCTTATTCCATTTAATCCTAATAACGTTTTTTCCGAATTAAAGGTTCCTTTAGTTATGCCTACGCCGACCGTCTCCCCGTTAACCTCTGCCGGTTCTATTCGTTCCCTATTCGCAAAAACCCTTAAAAATATTAAGAAAATAACGTAGTAATCGCGTTATTTGCAGAAAAAGATTGGAAATTAATAAGGTAGTTCGTCAATTAAAATGGCTGAATCGTTTAATCTTTTAACCAAAAGTTACTTGTTACTTCTGTACGAAAATATTCTTTTCCAGGAAAAAGCTACCCAATTGCGCGAAACGAACCATATCTTAAACAAACGTCGTAGGACCAAAAATAAACGTCTTTAAGAAAAAGGAATGTTTACTATACAAAAAGAATAAACTTTTTTGGCCCAAAAAGAAAGGGGTGGTAAAAAATGCAGCCAATAGCAGCTGGAAGGGGTCGTCGTAAAAAGGTTAAAACCAAGGAACGGAAGTGTAGCGTTTGCGGCAAGCCTGGACATAATGCGCGTACTTGTGTAAAAGTTGTAGATACGTCTAGCGAAAAAAAATCCGATTGATTTAAATTAATGCGATATGTTGTTATTAAGTTATTTGAATTTGTTGTTACTGAATGCGAAAATCCGCGCAGCTCGTTTGTATGCGCAGCTCGTTTGTGTTATACGTTATATTAAATATTATAAATAAAGTTAGCTTAAATTTTAAATAATGTTATATTTTGTATATTTTACATACCTTTATAATACAATAATTATAACTTATATTATTAGTTAATTTCGATTGCACAATTTTAAATTGATAAATAATTTAATTTAGTCTTATATTTAAATAGAAGAGAATATTAAATAAATATAAACAATGTAATAGTATTTTATATTTTACAAGTAACGTCTCGGATAAGCGAACGGGACAGACAAGCGAACGGGACACTTTTCTTGGCACTTTGCAACTACCTATCTTCAATCATCTATTATTCAACAACAACGTTATGGAACGCTTTACAAAAGCAACGAGAATGAACTTGGCCGTTCAGGCTAAAAAAAAAACCCGAAACTTAATTATAAAAGGCTTAATTCTATTTATAAGGTCCCATCTTCTACCTTAAAAGCGCGATTTAACGGCAGATACGCCCGAACCGACACCACCTCCAATTCGCGAAAATTGACGGCGACCGAAGAAAAATCGATTGTCGACCGAATCCTTAACCTAGATACGCGAACGTTTTTTATTCGGCTTCAGCATGTTGAAGATATGGCTAATATATTACTTATTTAACGCGTTATAGGACGCGTTAGAATTAAATGGGCGTCGAACTTTGTTAAACGGCAACAAAAACTTTAAACGCGTTTAAATCAGAAAATTAATTATTAACGGATTTTATCCGAAAATCCAGAAACATTCCGTAAATAGTTCGAACTTGTTCGGGCTACAATCGCAAAGTACGGTATCGCAGAAAAGAATATTTACAACTTCGACGAAACTGGATTTTTGATAAGGCTTCTTATAGTAACGGGCATAGTAATTACCAGTACCGAAAAACGTAAAAAACTTAAATAAGCGCAACAAAAAAATAAAAAATAAGTTACAGTTATCCAAGTTATTAATTTTTAAGGTTAAGTTATGCCGTTATTTGTTATTATAACGGGAAAAAATTATCTTAAGTCCTAATACTGCAATAACCTACCGCCAGCAGCCGATTAAAAAATCGCATTAAGTAATAATGGCTGGATAATAAATAAATTAGGTTTCGAATAAATCCAGCATTTTGACAAACATATTCGGACGCGTACGAAAGGTTCGAAACGTTTTTTTATCCTCGACGGCTATAAAAACCATTATTCGATAAAATTCGAAAAATATTACGCTAATAATAATATTATTACGCTTTATATGCCCGCGCATTTTTCGCATCGGCTTTATGTTACGGGTTGGGAGTACCGTGACAGCTCCAGTATATATGCAGCTGCAAGCACCAGAATGATTGCTACAATTGCGATCATTCCGCCAATCTTTTGCCCCTGGCGCAACGGTATGGTGCAGCCGTAACATAATGATCGCATGACGGTGGGTGACGCCTCAGTGCTGGGTTCGATCCCCAGGCTAGCCGTTGCTCACAAGGTCTTCCCGGACGCATGCGGGGCAGTGCGGGGTAGACCTTGGGGGTTGGGCAGCTGCGCCG
>QJNY01000837.1:0-21847 GCA_004155945.1 Monosporascus sp. mg162
TGATTTGATGTGTTGTGGTTGAGTAATTTGAATGTGTTGTTGCGGAGCCCCAAAATCTGGCCAGCTCGCTTGTGTGGCCAGCTCGCTTGTGTGGGACGTTAATAACAAAAAATTTAAGATTATAACGGACCGGGCAATAAATATTTTGTACGTACGTAATTAAATTCGGACGTAAAATATGATAAGTATTTTTTTTACTGGCATAAAACGTAACGACCCGTAAAATCGAATATTATAAGAAAGTTTTACGGCATAATATATAAAATAATAAAAAGACGTATAAATAAAAATCGAAAAAAATTATTTAAAAAAATTACGCCTTTATTTTATTATATATAATTAACGGAAAATAATAATACTATAATATACGATATTATATTATATTATATTATATAAAGTTATACCGAATTATATAGTACTGTATAATTTTATATAACTTTTTTAATTTATACGAAATATATAAACATAATATTATACGGTTCTCTTTAATAATATATATAATTTACTTTAAATAAAATAATAACTTAAGTATTTATATTAGCTAACAAAATAAAGACGATAGCAAAAACGACAAATCTCGATCGATAGCATTAAAAAAACGTTTACGTACGTAATCGTACGATTTTATACGCTTAAAGTTTTCCGGTCGTTTTAAGGTTAACTTATTAATCGCGTCGTTATTACCTATAAATAAGGACCGTTTTATCCCATCCAGCCATTTTCAATTCAAATTTCTGTTCGATTTCCAGCCACGTCCGGATGCATGCACGCCCGCACTGTGGCGCAGGATTGAAATTATATTATAGTAGATGGCCTCCTATCATTACCTACGGCGACGGTGGAAAAGGTCAGAGTCTGATATTCGCCACAAACGGGAACTAGGTTGTGTGGGGTTAGCACTGAAAATCGCTGCTATATACAGTTAGAAGCCTTTTTTAGCTTTGGATCAATTTCACGAGTTATTGCGGTAGGTAAGTTTTAGCTACTTGTATTGAGGAATGCTCCGTCCGACCGGCAAAAAGCTCCAAGTTAAACCGCACCACACACACTCTCCCCCCCTACCCACCCTCCGAATCCGAAGTTACTTCGACATCTCACACAGACGCACGCGGAATCGTATAAACACATCAGTCGATTGGTAAGACGACCATTGAGTGAGCGATAGAATACAAAACCCCACCATGCTCGCAGCACGGCCGTTCAGGTCCCGAGGAGCTGCCGCGGTTCCGCTACTGATGAGATCCGCCCGCCGACCGATTACGCCGCAATGCCTTGCGACGGCGGCCGGTGCGGGCGCAAGGGTCTCGGCCCCGCTGACGGCCGTCCGCCACAAGTCCGGGCCGTACGGGTACACGCAGGCCAAGTCGTTGGTGTTCAGTAAGTTCGGCGAGCCGAGCGACGTCCTCAAGTAAGTGCGCCCATCTTTGTCTATCTAGTCCGTCTGTGTCTACATATCGATCTGTCCATCACCACATTCGCCTACTTGCTGCGAAGGAGACATGGTAGCGTAGCATATAGCATATAGAACACACACAACCACAGCTAAGAAACTTACCAGGCAGCTAGCTAACCAGCCCCCCCCGGTCGGCTAGACTACACACGCACTCGATCTCGCCGACACTGCCCTCGTCCTCGGTCCTTTTGCGCGCCCTCGCGGCACCCATAAATCCCGCGGACGTGAACACGATCCAGGGGACGTACGGCGTGAAGCCCTCCTTCAGTCCGCTAATCGGAACGACGGAGCCGTCGGCGATCCCGGGCAACGAGGGCGCCTTCGAGGTTCTGCAGTCGTCCTCGCCCTCCTTCCAGAGGGGCGACTGGGCGATCCCCGCGCGGACGGGCTTCGGCACCTGGCGCACGCACGCCGTGGCGGCCGCGGACGAGCTGATCCGCGTCGAGCGCGAGGGCATCAGCCGTCTGCACGCCGCCACGGTCTCCGTCAACCCGTGCTCGGCGTACCGCATGCTGCGCGACTACGTCACCGACCCCGCGCCGCTGCGGGAGGGGGACTGGTTCATCCAGAACGGCGCCAACAGCGGCGTGGGCCGCGCCGCCATCCAGCTGGGCCGCCTCTGGGGCCTGCGCAGCATCAACGTGGTGCGCGCGCGGCCCACGCCGCAGGAGACGGACGCGCTGCGCGACGACCTGCGCGCGCTCGGCGCCACGCACGTCGTCACGGAAGACGAGCTGCTGGCGCGGGACTTCGGCGAGAAGGTCAGGGAGTGGACGTCCGATGCGGGCAGCTCCGGGATCAGGCTGGGCCTCAACTGCGTCGGCGGCAAGAGCGCGCAGGCGCTGGCCAAGGCGCTGGGCCGCGGCGGCACGCTGGTGACGTACGGCGGCATGGCGCGGCAGCCGGTGGCGCTGCCGACGGGGCTGCTGATCTTCAAGGACATACGGTTCCGCGGCTTCTGGCTCAGCCGCTGGGCCGACGCCGACCCGGCCGCCAAGGCGCGCACCGTGGCCGAGATCCTGGACCTGGTGAGGGAGGGCCGCCTCAGGGACGTCCCCGTCGTCGAGGTCCCCTGGGACTGGGACACCGAGGAGCAGACGCTCAAGGCGGCCGTGCAGGGGACCCTCGAGGGCTTCAGGGCCGGGAAGGGTGTTTTTGTGTTTGGTGAGACGTGAGTAGAGCAGACATATCAGGGCAGAACACGCACCGGGAAGGAAAAGGGGGAGGGGGTGTCCTCTACTGAGAGCTTGGAGCGAGTGACTTCGAGTATTGTATATAAGGAAAAGAACGGATGACACCGTTGGCAGACTATCGGACTGGCGGCAGCAGACACTACTGGGGAATTGGAACTCCGATGGAAACCGAGATCTGTGTATAGTCACACAACTCCTAATACGCCCTGTCAGACTTTTACGATATGTCTCTGGAATGCTTGTAGTAAAACTGCTATGCTGGTGAATTGTTAAGACCTTGATCAGTTCCCTCCGATCAATAGTTGATACTGGGATATTTGCCCGTTTATCCATCTCTCCCCCCCAAAGTGACAATGCAGCGCCAATGAGAGACAAACATGATATTCCATTGACCTATTCCCTCCGAAAGTGAACTCCTGCCTCGACTACCTAGGCATGAGTCATCGCTGAACCAGTGGCGGTATTTCCCATTCTTCTGGCATCTCTAACACATCTGCCAGCTGCCCCACCCTCTCTAACCTTCTGCCTCTCTATCCGCTTCTTCGCGGGCTGCTGTATAGGCCTGGTATGGTCGAATCGTAGACCGCTTTCCTATTAGGCGGGGATGGCATGCTCTTTGGTCCATGCCCTCGCCGTGGCGATGGCCTTGTTCTCGTCCTCCTTCCAGGCCTTCGCTACATCAGCCGCTAGGGGGTCGTCAGGGTTGGGTGCACCGAGCAGCGCCTGGATCGACAGGAGGATGGTGCGAATCTGGAGGGCCGGCGACCAGTTATCTGCAAACGCATCACGTTGGTTAGTCCAGCCATGGCACTTCTAGAAAACGTCACGCAGAGTCGCCGCTCATCTTACTTTTGAGCACATCCAAGCAGATTCGGCCCAGTCGGTCGACGTTGGGATGATAAATCTTAGTGAGGAAGCGGATCTTCGGCGGCACCATAGGATAGTCCTCGGTTAAAAACAGCTCGAGCTTGAATTTGCCCCCTGCGGACTAGATCAGCATGGGATCCAGATTGCTCCAGTGTGGTGTAGGGCGTACCCTCGTACGGTGATCCTTGTGGACCGTGGATCTCGACATCGAAATATCTGAGGTTATCCTCATGGGGAACAGCGCTGATACCCGGGACACTGCGGAAGCATGTTAGATGATTAACTTCAGACAAGATCGGACATGGAAATGGCGGCGATGCACTTACGGCTCAGTCATTAGCCGTTCCGTCTCCTTGACAATCCGTTTTGGCAAAGCCATCTTTACAACGTAGTCTAGGGGACAAGCCTAGTATGGATGTTCTGGTTGTGGAGGACCAGAGTCTTCAGACCGGAAAGCCCTCTCCTGGGGAATTCGCAGAGGTCGTTTGCAAGGCTGCGTTTATCAGAGCCGGTCGCCTGAATATGTTATCAGGATAAGTATGTAGAGACGGTGAAGTATCCGCAGCGGGGCAGAAAAGGTGAGCGAGAATAAAAGCCGGGCTAGAGCTCAGATAAAGACGACTTCTGTCTACTTCTACATAGAAGAAATGTCGGGGGCTTGTGATACGAAATGGGCGATAAGGAATCAATGTAGTCGACAGTACTAATTTCTTATGTAAGTACTTAATGCTGGCGGATAGGCGGACGCGGGGGGGGTCTTTGCTATGCTCGTCTCGTCTCGTCTCGTCTGACCTAAACGTTAAGTTAATTTGATGCAACACTGCACTGCCCCTCCAAGATCGGGTGGAGATAGAGCTGGGTGAACTACCGGTGAGGACGTCATTTGCATGGATGGCGCACCCCGCTATTTAAGTATTTCCGAGCCGATGATCCAGCATGGTCTATCGCATCGGGGGTACCCGAAAACGGGAATCCGGGGCGCTCGAGCCACATCAGATAGATAGGTACAGTACTTGACGGTTTAGCGTCCTTTTTAGCGTCTTTAGCGCCTTACGGATATAGCCTCTCGGCGTCTGTAATGTATCTTACTTAAGTTCCCCTGCATGAAGTCTACAATGGTTCATGATAGCTTCATCTCTCATCCACATCACGGGTTGGCTGCAACCATGTGTCTGCTTCAATGAAAAGAGCGGCTGCGTGAAGTTGAACGGACGACTCAAACAGCACATGAGTGGTCGGATGGATCCTGCCGAGAATTAATAATATGTCTAGCACGGGGACATGATGGGATACTTGTCATTCACCCAATGCCGCAAAAACAATATCATTAGGTCCTGGTCACCCTGAACTGGGTGCAAAAAGAGCCATCATGCCTTCCACATTAAATCAAGCTTTCGACGTGTCAAAGAAAGGGAAGGTTCTTAAGTCGGCTTACGACAGCGAGACTTTTGATGTTGATGGGACAATACATGTGGCCGGCCTTGTTGGTTCAGCCACCATATCGCCATCCGGTCGCGACATTGCTCTTGCCTCGTGAGCCACTCTATTCTATGCGAGTTCATAAAGATTTTGCTGACACTATCTGCAAAGACCGGAAGGTCTTTCCATCATCGACCTTGATTCTCCATATAGTCCACCGAGAAAGCTCAGCAGCCACGGTTCGCCTTGGCTGGTGGTCGACGTTCAGTGGTCGCCTTTCGCGGCTCGTGACTACTGGGTGGCATCTACAGCAAACCATCGATGCCTCGTATGGAATCTCAATCTGAGAGAAGACTCGGCTACGGGAGCCATCGAGCATTCTCTCCAGGGCCACAGCAGAGCGATCACGGACATCAACTTCTCCGCGCATCATCCCGATTTCCTCGCTACGTGCGCGGTGGACGGTTATGTGCACTCTTGGGATCTCCGAAGGCCGAGACAGCCTGTCCTGACCTTCTGCGACTGGCTGGCCGGAGCAACCCAGGTCAAGTATAACCGTCAGGATAATCACATTCTGGCATCGTCTCACGACAGGTGGCTACATATCTGGGATGAAAGGAAACCATCAACCCCTCTGAAGTCGATTAGCGCCCACACCTCCAAGATCTATGGGCTCGACTGGAATCGCACTAGCTCGACCGGCGTAGCCACGTGTTCTCTCGACAAGAGCATCAAGCTGTGGGACTACGAGGCTTCCGACAAACCAGAGAGAATAATCCAGACCAGCTTCCCCGTATGGCGCGCTCGTTATACTCCCTTCGGATGGGGTTTACTTGCCATGCCGCAGAACGACCCCGGTAACCTCTATTTGTATGACAGGCGACTTGGCGAAGATGGACCCCGAGATGGACCCGTTGAACCTGTAAGGGTCTTCCCTGGCCCCGCGAACTGTAAAGCCAAGGAGTTCCTCTGGCGTAGCCGCGGCGGGATAACCGACGACGGAATCGACAACCGAGAATTTCAACTTGTCTCCTGGGGCGAGGACAACGAGCTGCGTCTCCATAGAGTGGATTCAGAGGTCCTCGAATCTGTCGGTCACATCAAAGGAGGCCCGGCCCTGAAGAAATTCAATTTAACCCGAAAAGGCGCTACCTATAAGACTTTCAGGACCGTCGACGACAGTCCGATGGAAAGGAGAACGGCCACGATGAGTGATCCGCGTCCGGGCAGTGGCGGAGGACAGTATCGTCGAGATGTTTACGTCTCAGGGATGCAGACCATGCCATCCAACTATTCCTGCCCCGTCACTGCATCAGCGTGGAGAGGCCTCTCAATGAGAGCGAAATCCAAGACTGGGAAACCCAGCGATCGCAGTCGCGACCAGCTCGGCTGGATGAAAGGCATTATGATGAGTAAAAAGAGGATTTCGCGTGGGATCGACTCGCCCCAGAGAAAAGAATCCAAAGACTCGTCCATGTTGGGCCCCGGGTTCCACGACAACCACTGGGGAGACCCGGAGACGGTACAAGAAGAGATCCTTCGCGTCAGCCAGCAGCTGCCTAATGTGCACTGGGAAAATGTGGATATGGACAAGCTGACCTTAAAGGCCTCTCTGGAGGGCCCATGGGGTGCAGATAACAATACCATCTACATAACAGTCCACGTGGACATCCCTCACAACTATCCGAAGTCGAGACCCCCGAGATTCCTAATCGAAAAGACGGCCTTAATGTCGGAGCAGACGCATAGGAAACTTGATAGGGATGTTCAACAGCTGGCAAACCAGTTCTCGAAGAGGCGGCAGAACTGCCTCGAAGTCATTTTCAGCTACTTCCTGGGCGAGACCGACTTGTCGAACAGCGACTCGTTCTTTAAGAACGTGAGAGATCTGGATGACTATCTTGACGGGCTCGCGGATGAGAGCTCAAGCGAGGACGATGATGATATCCCAGCCGGAGGTTCAGCCTCCTTGTCTCAAGAGCTGACCGCTAGTATGGAGCTTGATGCGACCCTCGCACCCGGCAACCGAGCTGCTATACCACCGGACCCGTGTCGGTGCGGAGCGCGGTTCTCGAACGACGGCAGACTAGTCTGCTTCTTCCCGAGCAAAGAGGCGAAGAATCAGCTATTCAGTCACTCAGATGCTTACAAGGAGCGGCCGAAAGACGAACCAACCTTTGCAGGTTTTGGCAGGCTCCAGCCGGACCCTACGCCACCGAGGCGAAGATGCGTCCAAGATGAGACTTCCGCGACTGAGGACCAGTCAGACTCCGACGAGTCTAGCAGCTCGTCCACGAGCTCCAGTGACTCCGAGACTACTTACATGCACAAAATCAACATGTGGTATCTCCCCGGACGGCGCCTAAGAAAGACGTTTAGCAGCACTCTTTCCCTGCACTCAAGCGGCGGAGGCACCGGAATCGGCACCGGAACCGGAACGGGTACCAGTAGAAGACGCCCCACAAAACCAAAGAACATCTTATCCATACACAACTTTTCCCGTGAACTACCTTCCCAGCGAAAATTCGCCGAAGAATACTGCATTTTCGGCGATGGTGCCGCAGTCTGCAAGCACAACGCAAAGGTCGCCGAGAAGTATGGCCGCCCGGACCTTGTGGACGTCTGGAGATATGCTGCTCTACTCCTCCGGAAAGACATCCCGCTCGAGCTCTTAGATCACAGACACCACAATGCGTCAATCTTGGTCATCGCCAAAGACGCCGTGGCACGGTCCAACGAGGAACGGTTGGGCACAAGCAATGCAGGAGACGACGTCCTAACAGGTCGCGTGAAATGGGGTGAACATCCCCTTGCGAAAGAGCTGGTACGCGAAGTTTTCGATTACTACGAAAATATAGCCGATATACAGATGCTTGCCATGCTTTCGTGCATATTCAGCGAGTCGATCACTGGAGACGGCGCGACTGCTTATGCGGAGTCGCGCCTCTCGCAGCCGGAGACGCCACTAGCCATGAAGGCACCTGCGTTCTCGTTGGACTATTTCCCCACCGATGCATCGTTATGGCATTCCAGCTCTAGACCGCATTATAACTCGGCATACTCAACCCCCAAGACCGCACATACTCCTATCCGCATCTCGGGATCTTATGGATCCGACGGAGGAGCGTGGGAAGGTGATCCTGGTTCGAACTCTTATTCATGCGGTGAGACTCCACCAAGCAGGACTCCTCGCGATGTTCTCTCGGATGGCGATCCTACTCAGAGTTTATCTGCATCCCCTAACAACAAATTGTTACACCGCGCTAGCAATGCCCTATCCTCAGCTTCGGGTTTTGCGGCCAGCTTCCCCAGGGCTTTCGCGAACGTGGCGTCCACATCACCTCCGAGCCGCAAGCGACAAAGCCCGGGAGAGAATTTCTTGACCAACCTTGCCCCTTCGAACATAACATGGGGCGGGTCGACCATCTTTGGGCCTACATCTGAACCCTCAGCAACGGCTCGCAATTCTCTCAGCGACGACGAGGCGCGACGAGACAATCCTCTACCACTCGTATGTTACGGCATATCCACCGAGGTAGAAGACCAATCCATCTTCGACGACGACGGTTGGCTTACGACACCCCTCCTTGAACACGCTCGCGATGCCATCTTTGCAGGTTATCGTCGCGCATACGCCGAGATGCTACAGATGTGGGGCCAGCCTCTCGCTCGGCTTGAGATCCTGAAGTTCAACGTCCTGAAGGAAGATCCGGACGGCACGACTCTGGACCCATTTGGAAGCTGGAGCGCCAGAGGGGACAGTTATCACGACTCATACCACAGCCCTGATAGCGTGAGCCAAGCTTCGCAATCCTACCACGGCGGCGCCCCTAATATCGTCCTCGGCAAGAAAGAACAGTTGCAGGCAGTGATCAATTCCGGCCGTGGCATCGACGTCAAGGGACTTTGCCGCGTCCATGAGACGCAGCTAGAACCGATGCAATCCACACATCCGAGCGCGAAGGTCGGTGGCGCCGTAGGAACCTGTGAACGCTGCAAGCGCACGCAGACGCAGCTCATGTGCGTCTATTGCCGCGAACCCATCGACGCGCTATATTGTCCGTGTCTGACTTGCGGCTGCGCCACCCACGAGTCGTGCCTCGCGGAGTGGTACGCGGCAGGCGAGACGGAGTGTCCGGCGGGCGACGAGTGCCGCTGCGTAGAGCACGCGAGCGAGGGCGTAGTCGAGACCTACGCCGCCATGATGGGCGCTGTGCGACAACAGAGCAGGGTCCGCAAGCGCTCGGACGAGAAATCGGACGTCACCGGAGGAGGCAGCCCGAGCTTCGAGAAGAACGACTGGGAGAAGGTGGCCGGCGGCGCGAACATCCCCTCCGCCGACGGCCAGGGAAAGCCCATGGAGCGCTCCCAGTCCCACATGCCGCTGTCCGCCGCTAAGTTCAGCCTCGGCACCCGGCTGAAGAAGTCCGCCGGGCAGTGGGGGAGCACGACGTCGCTGCGTAAGAAGTCGACGCCGACGAGCTCGGCTCTTGGCAGAGGCGGATGAATGAAGTGTGGAATGTGGAACGTGGAACGGAAACGTGGAACAGAAACGTGTGCGTTGGTGGTGGACTCCGTACCACGATTGGCTGTGCTTGCGGATCTTGAGCTCGAGCTCGAGCTCAAGATCTTGTTTGGGCGGCCCGACTGACGTTGGATGCGATGCAACGTTTGTCCCGGAGAAGCCAGCCTATTGATTGTTCGTCTCCCCGAAGTTAGGTGCCTGATCATATTATTAACTAGCAGTATGCTTGCCGCCTATGTATGGATAAGTAATTTCAGAAGGCGGTTGGGTTGGTTCGGCGGTCGTCGTCGGATCTGAACGCCGCCGCCGCCGCCGTTGCTTGGCTACATTACACATGCGTACGCCCACCAGAGCCGGGCTTATGTACTTGTGGTAGATGGTATATGCGTACGTGCTTATGTGTGACTGTGACCGTGGAATGTTCGCACGACTTGGCCGAACTATCCGAGATCCTGCGTAACCTGGGACGCCGTCCGTCCGCCGTATCGGCCATCGAGGACATTTGCCATACGGCGCCAGGTCTGAGAATATCTAGGCATGGCGGACTAATAATGGGAACCGTAAGAGCACAGAAAGACGGCTCGAGATATCGCGGAATAGAATTGACCTAGATACCTGCTATTATGTATACCGACCACACCTAAGCCCCTCCAATTTCCCTCCTTACTTTCTCCTGTCCGCATTAATTCCACCGCTGAGAGAACTCGAAGAAAACCAATTTCAACCGTCTCCGTATTTACAATGCCCGCTTAACCCCGCCGCGCAAATCGTCGTTTTTTGATCACCACATTGGGTTCCTAGCAGAAGAAACACACACAACAGGTCCAGCTAGCCGTCATACCACCACAGCTCGTGGCCGGGCGTACTCGTCCGTGTATGCACAACGCCACACACCCCCAACACCAAGGCATACACACGCAACAGACGCACACACATAGATGACTTGTATCACGCAACACCCCGTCCACCCATCAATCCCACGCGCGGCCACCGCAGCTACGGTCCACAACCTACACAAGCGGAACGCACTCGCACATCTGCCTGCACCGACTCGTCGGGTCGTAGTGACAGTTACACGACGGCGACCCGTCGCAGAAACACAGGCTGCCGCAGAGGTTCTGGAGGAAACCTCCCGTGCACTCCATGGTCCAGGCCGTGGGCGCCGGGGTCGGCGTCGAGGTAGGGAGAAGGGTTGCGCCCGTGCTGGTCGTGAGCGTCGTGCTGGCCGCCGTTGCGTTGACCCAGATGGGTGCCGTTGCGTTGGCCCAGAGGGGTGCTGCGGGCGATGCGGCGGCGGTGGTGATGAGGAGGAGGATTGGGATGGAGGAAGAGGGGGTGGGCTGGGCCTGGTGGGGGGGCGGGAGGGGTGGTTAGTGAGGGATAGGACACGGGAGAAAGGGGTGGTGTATGGGTGCGCGTGGACTTGCCTTCATCGTGGTGACGTTCAGGGGTGATTCCCGGGTAGGATGAGCAAGTGAGGCGAGTCTTCTCGAGTTGGATTGACGCAATGCAAGACGGGTATGGGATGGGTATAACTGCTGTGTACGCAGTATGGAATATCAGAAATCTACCAATGATCAATTGTCAGAGAGAAGTTCGTAGATGACTTGTACGTTGGATGGTGGATTAGGCCATCTTTGGAAACTCGTATAAACGAGCTCGGTAGGACCTTGCCCTGGCCGCAACACTAACCTCTTATGCACCGCACGTACAGCCTTTTCGCTAAGGAAGGAGCTCAGGACGCCTTCTTTTCGGTAAGACCTAGATAGGAGTCTTCAAATCACCAAAAGCATCAAGAATGGCTCGTCTTCAACAAGCCCTAGTCCACAGAGTCGGCGACGACCTGGCTGCTTAAGTAAACCTGCAAATATACCCCCTGAGATTGATTAAGGACCACAGGGACTATCTGCCTAGAGAGCTACCCAGTACACCGCTCACACACACATGATCCGTCAATCCGACCACGTACAAATTCGTCCGTCCGATCTCAAAACGGGGGTGCGTATATCCGGTCCAGCAAACAACACAAGCACGACCAGCAAAGCAACGCCGGCACGTAGCACACACGTAACACCGCACACAGAATCATATATACGCTCGCGCAACTCGCACATGCCGACGTGACATATCTTGTGAACGTTTTCCACTCCGGGAAAGGGAAGCGCACGCCCCGTTCGACTATCTTGTGCTACCGGGCTTTTCCCCCAACTTTACCCGGAGACCCCAAACGGAACGTCGACTCACAGTAAGGACCCGTACCCGGTAGGTACGAATGCAGGTACTCGAGGCGAGTTGGGTCTCGTCTAAGTTCATCTCCCGTCCCCCTGCCCGGACGACTGCGACGTGCGCGCGAAGCGATGTAACGTGCGTGGGACGGGATCGGCGGCGGCAGTCAGAACTCTACCTGATTAACTGCCTACGTGTAGTAGTCTACACATGCCCGATCCTCGGGCGATTGGACACCCGGACAGGGTAATCGTACGGGTCGCGAAACGTCATGGCTGCCGGCAGTCGCAAAACGTGGGCAGATGCATGGGGTGCAGGCTAAGCAACTAGCTGCATACAGGGGTCGATCTGTCTGCCTTAAACGGGGTGGTGGGCGCGGTCCGTCCGATGCTTCATTGCGTTCGGATGCGTTTGACCCATTTCAAGGCCTCGTTCATCTGCCGTGAGATGAACCCCCTGGAAACCAATCCTTTACGCTCTCGTACTCGAGCCGTTAAGAGGCCCAACCTTGGAAATAGGATGATACTGAACAGCTTATGCAAAAAGCATCCCGCAAGCCATATATGCCCAAGCAAGTAGTAGTAAAAGCATAGGTAACTTACGGATCAATCTTATGGTGGAAGAGTAGAACAGAAATAGTTCGCAAGAGCCATTTCAGCCGCTTTGCTTGCAATGGGTATCAACAGGTAATCTTATAATAACCTTTCAAAACCTTAGAAACATCTCGGAGACTGAATAAATACGGAAATTTGAAAGGACCGACAAGGTCCCATCAGCAGAGTGGGATCAGAGCGACGGGTGGTTTGTCTCGAACTGTAAATGGACCGGCAGTATACCCCCATGTCAAATCCAGGTATGTTCCAATCGTGCACCAAACCTCTGAGACCTGGACCAGAAACCTGCATACCGCCGCTTCTCCGAGAACATACACTGAGCCCCTCTGGTAATAGTCCTACAAGAAATCAACACACAGTCCTATGGATGCCGCCCGCCAACCTTTTCCCCTCCTTCCGGAGCTCCCTGGACCCCTCGCGCGCCTCGTCCTTGAGCTTGCGGACGGCACCCGACTGGCCGGCGGGGCGCTGGTCCCTGAGGACCTCGAGGTCCTGGCGGTCGTTGTCTATGAGGCTCTCGGTGACGGAGACGAGGTCGGAGATGAGGCGGTCGAGGAGGTCGAAGCTCATGTTCTCGCGGACGCAGATGCGCAGGATCTCGGTCTTGTCCTCGCCGGGCGGCAGCGCGTAGTTGGGGATGATCCACTGCCGCGCTCGCATGAGCAGCGACACCGACTCCTGCTTGACGTGCGGGAACTCGCGCCGGAACTCGTCCGAGAACCGGAACGACACGACCGGCAGCCCGGCCACGTAGTCGGCGGAAGTCTCGCCCTCGTCGCCGAGCACCGCCGTCTTCGCCTCCGTCAGTGCGCCGCGCGCCGTGGATGTCTTGCGGTGGATGTCCGAGAGACATGTGTACCATTTGGTGGCCTCGAGGCTCTTAGACAGGACGCGCGCGTTGCGGAGACAGTTCTCCATGATTTCCCGATAGCCCTCGAAGCCGAGGTGGACGAGGTTGTAGTACTGAACGATGACGTGTGCGCCTGGCCGAGAAAAATTAAGCGTGAACGACTTCTCGGTCCCTCCCAGGTAGTGAAGCTCGAATATGAGATGCTGCGGGAGGAAAGCTTCGTCACGCCAGATTATCCAACCGACGCCGGGCGTGACCAGACCATACTTGTGGCCAGAAGCATTGATCGACTTGACACGAGGAAGCTCAAAGTTCCTAGAATGAGGGTCAGCATGCGACTGCTTTAGACAAAGAACGGGTCCACTGACCATTTAGGCCCGCCCGCTTGAGCATAAGTGAATGGTGCAACGAAGCCACCTGAAGCTGCATCGACATGGATTGGAACGTCTATTCCTGTTTTCTCTTCAAACTCATCAAGAACCTTGGATATCTCCTCTACGGGTTCATAGTGACCTAGAAGATTCAGTGTTAGCGGTCTTGTCTTTCTCAATATTGCTCGGTTAGCCTCGGTGTGCCATTCATTGACAGTCCGATGGATGTGTTTCAAATTGAATAGCCCTAATGATCTCTAGTGGAGATTTATGGCCCCATCCACCAGGATAAAAGGGGAGCGGCAAATAACTCATAAAATCGCTTACCCGTGTAGGTACTTCCCATGATCACGAACACGCCAATGGTGTTCTCATCGACGTTCTCCCTGACCAAATCTGGGTCGAGGCGGTAGTCGCTCTTCTTGGAAACCGGCAAGATGCGGGCCTCGACGTCAAAATAGCGGGCGAACTTGAGGAGCGCCACCTGCGCGTTGGCGCCCATGATGATGTTCGGCTTGAGGGTATCCTTGCCCTGTGCCTGGCGGCGCTCCTGCCAGCGACGCTTCATGGCGAGGCCGCCGAGCTGGACGGCCTCGGAGGAGCCCGTCGTGGCGGAGCCGACGGCCTTCTCGGCCCCGTTCTGGGAGCCGCCCCAGAGGTTGGCGAGCATGCTGACGCAGCGCTCGTGGATCGACAGCATGGCCGGGTACTCGTCATTGTCGGCGAGGTTCTTGTTGAGGTTCTCGGCCATGAGAGCGCTCGCCGTCGGCTCCAGGTACGTACCCACGAAGCTGGCGAGGTTCAGGTTCGGCCTGCCGTCGAGGTCCAGTTCGTCGCGGATCACTTGGTACACGGCGTCCGCCGGTGATCCCTCCCGCGGAATCTGGTACTTGGGCACGTCCAGCTTGCTGGCGTACCTGGTCGAGTAGGGCGTCAGGTGAGAAGTCGTCATCTTCTCGCGGAGGCGCTGCCCGCCCTCGGTGAGGTGGGCATCGTGGAGACGCTCCACGAGCTCCTCCGGATCGATCTAGGACCGAGGTCAGCGGGATTTCGTAGAAGTCATCTAAGTGGAGTGTATCATCTTACGTGGCGAGCCAACGACATGATCTCTGTTGTATTAGTGTGCCCAAAGAGGGGACGATGTAAGTGTGGTCGATTGAGTTTGAGTACCAGGTGAAGACAGTAGTAACATGCTCAATCTACGCGTTTTTATGTAAGGTACGTATGTGGCTCTCCCTAGTAGGAATCAGGTTTTGAAGCACCGCTCTCTATAACTAACGGCTAATAGAGCATGTTGACCTATTGAAGTTGTTTGTACTGACTGGCCGCGAATCACAGTGGAGTGATGACGTCATTATATTTAGCAGACATCACCATGACCACGACAACTAACCTACTGTAGGACTACGAGTTATGTTTCCAAAACGCATAATATGCCGTTATCTTCACATTTTTTAGGTAAATGATCCTTGGTGAATATGAGGGGACCATGACTGTGGGTGACAGGACGGGATCACCAATACAAGCAAGTTCCTGTCCCCACATTTATGGATGGTACTAAGCCCCCCTATTTTGCAGTAAGAATCTGGGGCAAACCGTGATGTCGATGCTCTATAAAGTCGAAAACGTCTGCGCTATGATCTGGAATACTGCGTTTAGATGCCAGCTCCCGAGGCAATGGTTTGTTCATGGGGGCAGTGTAAGTCGCCATAAATGGAAGCAAGAATGTAGTCGCTGCCGCCCACGTATGAGTAGGAGCAACTTCCTTCATGATGCCGAGCAGAGACGCTCAACCCTAGTATACAGACTCTACAGGGCTAAATATTATGTTCATTATAGTCGAGATCATGTTACGATGGTATGATCCTGTCGTATGTTGGGAAACTTTTATGCGCAAAGATAAGTGTGTCTCTTTGGGCGGTGCTGATAATCAAATCATTAGACCTAGAGCGTGGCTGGCCCTCAAGGGATGCAACCCGAACATCATTGTTTCCACCTCGAGTGCAATAAACACTACGCCACCGCACATGCCTCCCGAGAACATAGAATGAAAGCTGTTAGCCGTTAAACCCCCTCCCCCAATTGATGCGTCATAGCGCGATAGCCCAACAACAGCAGCAACGACAAGCCCTAATCCTTCTAGTCTAGCAGCTATTAAATCCGCCGCCCCTTAACCCATGTCGGCAGGTATGAACCCATCCAAAAACCGGGGAGTTCACTTGTTCTGCCTCTGTCCTCACAAGAACACGCTCCCGTCCTCACTGCTCGCCATCCTCTTCCGCCTACTACTAAGGCACATGTCGACCATTCGTTGGCCTCCCATCTCGCGGGGTTCCCGACCCGACTCGTGGCTAATGATGTCCGAACCCCCTTTGCCGTACCGATCCCGGTCGGTTTCCATTCGCGGACTCACATTTTCGCTTTTTATGGGAGTTACGAGTATCGGCTTCCGCCTAGTGATCGCCGCGTTGCCCAACATTCCGAATTGCTTATCGACGGCGGCAGCAATACCAGGGCTGGGCGTTGTGCCGGATTGGTTCATATCACGTGATTGCCTTCCAGGGAGTCTCGAGCTCAATTTACCGGATCCATGGAGTTGACTGCCGCCTAGAGAATCAAAGGACTGCACATGTGTTAGAGACCTTGGAGGTTTAGAGTTCACCGACGCGTACTTAGAGGACCCTATCGGAGTTTCCAATTGCCTAGAGCCCGACTCAACGCTTACCAGAGAAGGCGTGATTCGCAATATGTTCCTGGGAGGGATGGGAGGTGGCTGAGGCGCCTCATTTTCTTTGTCGCAGGAGGAAGGTTCAACTCTGGCCTTAGACATTGGATGGGGCAGATAAGTCGATCTCTTAGAACCGTGTTCAGTTGACGCCACCATGGTATCTGGTCTTGTTGGTTGGTAAACGTGCAGCTGTCCAGGCCCATCCCCATCCTTATCCTCGTCTGTAATCTGTGTCCGTTCGCGGATATGACGCGATGATAGAGGCATCGATGGCAACTTATGGTGAAGCCCTTTGCGTTCCGGTCGCCCAGGAGACACCTCAAGTTTAGACGCGTTAGCAGACAACCAAGTTTTCCATTCCACCGAACTTGTAGAGGATACAACGCCATTCTTTGGCGGAACAGGCGGAGCCGGCCGATATATAGGGGGGTCGACGAATGCGGCTCCGTCCGTCTTAGGTGGTTTTCGGAAATCCTCACCGGTAGATATGCTGTTAGAAGACGAGTTCTCGGGCTCCTGTGAAGTGCAAGAGTAGATACTCTTAGCATATTGCATTTTCTTGTCTACTTCGGAATCACAGGTGCTGGGGCATCTCATGGGAAGATTAGTGAGGGACGGCATGCAAGGGTTGAACTCGGGCGATTTTGGTAGTGATGAATCGGCGGCTGCTTTTATTGACTCTTGAAGCGCTCGCCTGTATGGACTCGTTGTTCGAAATAAATGACAGGCTGGACTGCCGAAGAAGGCTGATTTACGCCCCGACAAGACTTGTACCAGGTGCTTCCCTTCTGTGCCAGGGCCAGCGAGCAGCTGGCCGTACTTATGTTCCGTCCCGTGTGCCATGTCTGTTGAAGTGGTTGTAGTGGAAGGGGGCGTTGTTTCGCTGTCTTGCGTGTCTTCCGTTCCATTACAGGTTTGGCCCGACTCGCCTCGAGCCTTAGGTCTGGAAGTGGCTATCACGGTCTTAGCTGTTCTCACAGATTCATGGTCCGAGTCATTAGCGACGACTTGGCGAATCGTCGTAGCTGTCTCGAGCTCTTGAACTTCATGACTAGAAGAGCTGCCTCTAGGTGGGACAGTTCCCGTTCTTCTGAGGTCTTCGATGCTTCGCCTCCTTTGCAAGTCACTGTTCTGGGGTTGTTTCTGCTTTCCGTTGACTCTCTTCATCAACGCCGAGTATATCCTTTGGCCATCCATAGTTGTCACAGGTTTCGGCACTGGTTGCTGCAGTGGAATATCACTAATGTTTGGTTGTATGGAATGGTCGGCAGCCGGAGTTCGCTTTGCCGAAGACGAACTAACATGTGTCCCGTTCTCCTTGATGATGGATAAACGCTGACGTTCCCAATCTTTTTTAAGACTGTTTGTGTTGGTAACAGTGCTAATGTCAGAATTGCTCCAGCTAGTTGCGCGCGACCTCTCGTCTGACACCTTCCGTTCGCTTCGCAGGCTCTCAAGGCTCCCTTGGCGAGAACGGAGCCGTTGATTAGACGGCACCGTATAAAGGGACGGGACGCCGGAAGTGACGTGGGATAAAGCACCTTCATCTGTAGGAGGTTCCGCAAGGAAGGTATCGTCGATTCGGTTGGCGGGGCTTTCAATCTCCGCATTATGTGCTGTAGATGCCTCGATCTGCTGCAGAGAGAATGTCTTATCGTCGGGATTGTCTCCCTTGCTAAGGTACAAAAGACTCTTGAGCTTGTGCTTGAAGCCTTGTGATATCTTCCGAGCCCTGTCCCGCAGACCACCATCCTTGGGAACTTTTAAGCTCATCGACTGGGGGACGTTACCTACATCTCTTAGGCTCTTCTTGAAAACTTTCTCGCCTGTGGGCTTCGATCTACAAGACATTGAGTCCCGGCTAACGGGAAACGCTGTATACTGATCGCGGCGGTTCCTTAGGAAGCTCATGGACTTTGGTGCCTTGAGTCGTGAGGGCGGCTTGTTCTCATCGGTTAGTGGAGCCATGTTTCCGCCGGAGGAAGGAAAGCCTTTAGCCATCGCTGCGAAGTGACGGTCGCTCTGAATTTCCGCTACTGCGCTTGGCTCTGAACCGGTATACATGGACCTCGACTTGCGAATTCGGCGGTAGGAGGACGGGACTGAAGCGATGTCATCTTCAGGGGTATAATACTCCTCGCTTGTAATGAGTGCATTAATATAGTCTCCAGCCGTACCCTTTACGGCAGAAACCGTCCCAGAAGCAAAGGGACTGCTCTTGAATCGCGAATAAACAGTAGTTTCAGTAGTGCGAGCACTCCGAGGTCCAATGCCGCGGCTAGGTGTGGCGTCGCAAGCAGCCGCGCTGGCTTTGGTCATCGGGGGAGGTCTAGGTCGAATAAAACGAACGCTCTGCTGACGTCGAAGCTCTGGCTCCTCGTTGACGCACTCGCGAGTAGCACAGTCATTGCTGGAACTAGGTCTACCGTTGCTACGAGGGGACGGCCAGAGGGAGGCGTCCATCGTGGATCTGTTCCTGGCCCTTGCGAAGGCTTGCGTGGCTGCCGCCTGGGCATCACGTTCGGCCGTCTGCGGAAGGATATGTTCCAGGTGAACACTCTTCGCAGACGATATTGACTTTCGGCGGTCGAGGCTCTTCGAGGATCTTGTACTGTTTCGACGCTGCATGGGCGTGCTGAAGTCAATGCGGCCAGTTCCTTTGATGCTAATTTGATGTTTAGAAGTAGTTCGACTTGATATGTAGGCGCACACGTACCACAGAGAGGCCGGGAAGGTGACAGGTGCAAAACAAAACTCGAACGAGTTCGTAGGCTATGTCGAAGATAAAGCTAACCAAAAGCCTTGGTCGGATAAGAGAGTAGTAAATTTTGGATGGCGGTGGTAGAGCTGAATTTCGAGAAATGCACCGAGTAAAATGGAGATATGTGAAGATGGGACGAGTTAATGGAAAACTGCCAAGGAAATGTTATAAGGTATTGGGAGGTAAACTACCGAAGTTCAGTTCCAAGCATTGCCATAAATCGCCAGGCGTCGATGTTGATGAGCACCTTCCTATGTTTGGTGATAGAAAAATGGTCTTGATCCTATCGTATCTTGGTCCAGAAGGAGCGGCTTACAAGTTGGTAGGTAAGCCTCGTAACGAGGCAGTTCAACCCCGTAAACAGACGTCTAGGCCTTCGAGGCCTCGAGGATTCCGAGTCTCCTATACTCGCATGTTGCCTTTCGAGAATAATTGGCATTCAGCTGTGCACGTCAGCTCTAGGCGATATATCTCACATCATAAGGGCATGCGTTCTGGTCACAACACACTTGTACCGGAGGCCAAATACCATTGATGCTACGTCAAGACAGACTTAAGATATAGTTAATGCAACCTGAGAAACCCATGTTGTGAGTACAGCTAAGAGATCCGAGCAACCGTATGCCAAAGAGGAAAAGTACCAATTCATTACTGCCTTTCCATCAACCGACTAGTGCTAAGTCGTTATCCGTCTAGGCCCTTTAGTAGGGCTCATGACCATCAAGCATCCAAAGACATTTATGCTCGGATCTCCTCGAAGAACTCCTTAAGTTCCTCATCAATGATCTCGTGGATCTTCTCAGAGAGCTTCTCAGCCTCCTCGGAGATGGTGGAGAAACCCTTGACAACCTTGCCAGAGACAACGTTGAAGTCCTCCTCGATTGCCTTCTCAAGCTCCTCGATGGTGACGGGCTTCTCGGGGGTATCCTCGACCTCGTAGCCACCTTCCTCAATGATTTGCGAGTAGTTGGACTTGCCACCACCGTTGAAGGCGAGCAAGTTGGGTGTGTTCCTGGGGATATCGGAAAGAGCTCCCTTGGTGGCGATGCTGATGAGGTTCTTCTTCAGCTTCTCCGGAGTGATCTCGGCCATTCCGTACTCGGAATCAGAGCTGGGCTGAAGGGAGAGGAAGTAGGCCAGGAGACCAGCCAGATGGGGGGAAGCCATCGAAGTGCCCGAGATGGTGTTGACGGCCGTCTTGCTGCCAATCCAGGTAGACTGGATGCTGAGACCGGGGCCGAAGATGTCGACACACTTGCCCCAGTTGGAGAAGTAGGCTCGGCTATCATCCAGAGCAGACGCACCAACAGTGACAGCCTTGGTGGCGGCAGCAGGAGAGTAGTTGCAGGCATCAGCATTGTCGTTGCCAGCGGCCACGGCGAAATGCAAACCGGCCTCGACGGCAGCGTTGACGGCCTGGTCCAGAGACGGGGACTTGCCACCACCCAGAGACATGTTGGCAGCGGAACCCTTGAAGCCCTTGCGCTTACCCTTCTTGGCGAGGTCAACCTGCTTCAGATGAGCTTCAGCAGCCCACTCAACTCCCTTCATCACGTCAGACATAGTACCCGAGCCGTTAGACCGCAGGACCTTGACTGCGTAGATGTTGGCCTTCTTCGCAACACCGTATTTCTTGCCGCCCACGGTGCCGGAGCAGTGAGTGCCGTGACCGTTACCATCAATGTCCTGGTCGCCTGAAGGGATGGTCTTTCCCCACTTGGCACGGCCCTCGAAGTCCACGTGCTCGGTGTTGGTGCCGGTGTCAATTATATAGGCATCGACACCCTCACCGCCTTCTGCGGCGTAGAGATATTTGTTGTAGGTACCGAATGATAACGTTTTACGGTGCGACACACGGGCGAGACCCCATGGGGCATTTTTCTCAAGTTCGGGGTCGGCGTCGGAGCCCATAGTGTGGACGATCGAGTCTCGCTCAATATATTCGACCTGTTGACATGTCCGAGTTAGCTTCAGGCTTTCATGGCTATGCTAGAGGTCGTGGATGAGCATGGGGAACAAACGTACATCGGGGTGTCTCCGAAGTTCCTCGATGAGCGAGTCATCGAAATGGCCTGAGTAACCCAAGAAATCGCTGCCGATCTTGTAGGTGTGGGCAAGACCACGGAAAACGTCGTCTGTAGTAGAAAAGATGTCACGCTTCCGAAGCTCAATACGCTGTTGTTCACGGTCCGTATGGATCTGCTGGACCCAAGAGTGGTGGTCGGCAGCGGCAGAGTCGGTCACGTGCTTCTTGAATTTGACAATGTATGAATTGGGAACCTCTTCGGCCTCGGTTGACGAGATAATGGGGGCAGCGTCATCGTGGATGGTCTCGTAGCTGAAGGATGGCGCTGCCGCAGCAGTGTACGCCAGAGAGAGAGCGAGGGCGAGCCGCATGATGAATAGGCAGTGCTGTTTCGTAGTCCGTTGGAATGCAGAAGCAACCAATTGATAAGTCTACCTGAGACTCAAGGTGCTGCAAACAGAAAACAAGAAACAAACAAAGATAGAACTCGAAGAATCAAGCTAATGACTCCTCAGAGTTGGAATTCCACAAAGAGGATGATGGAGTTAAATGGGATAATGAGGATGGAGATGGGAAGGTTCTGTTGATGAAGAAGGGAGAGATTAGGAAGAGGGAAGGCAAGGTTTAAGAAGCTCTTGGTATTGATGAAGGAACTGATAACGGGTGGCGACGCACAGCTCAGCGGACGGCTGCCTTCCTGTGGTCCAAGTGGTGGTGCGTGTGACGCATCGTTCAAGGATGGGAGGTGCAGGGCGACCGAGATAAGCCTAAGTCGGTCTAGGGCTGTGGGGGGGGGGGGGGGGGGTTTACGGGG